>BQNB010051883.1:19146-40757 GCA_026074375.1 Tanacetum coccineum
GTGATATTGCTATCAACCTTTTTCATCAAAGATGTGTCATTCATGTTTTCAGGTTGCTCAGAATGTTGTGTTTCAACTGCAAACACATTATATTCAGCAGTATATGGTACCTCAGCCATTGGTTCTGTGTCATAGGAAGGTCTGACATCCGTATCATCCCTATAAGTGTTTCTTTCATTGCATTCATTCCTTGACCTAGTGCTTGTATTTCTAGATGTGTTGCTTTGATTCTCTTAACAGTGTTTACTCACTTTTTCTGATACAAACCCACTACTTTCTTTGTCTCCCAAACTTGCATCCGATGCTTTAACCTCTTGAACCTTGCACTCTTGAATCTGCAACTTTCTTTCATTCAACCTTATCAACCTATTATGATTCTCTTGTTCATGACATGCTCTTTCAAAAATACATTGCTCAATGGAGTTCATGTCACACTCCCAAAATTGGACAGGCAGCGGAAAGGTAACCGGGGGTGAGACTTCAAGGCACAATGAGTACAAGTCATAGAAAATGACCTCAAAAATAGAAACGTTTTATAATACATTTCAAAATGTTTACATTCGATACATGGAAATATCAGAGTTTACAAATAGGTCCCAACAGTTTCAATAAGATACAATGTTTTCAAACATTACATAAAGTTCAGATAAAGTTTTCATCGAATGTAATCATAGAATTTCTTTGCAAAACACAGTATTTTCAAAAGAAGTTTTATCAAATGTATATAAAAAAATGTAGAGTCTTCAAAGTTTATATCGTGCGGCTTTCCTCCGAGCAATATACCTAAAACCTGAGATAAAACATGCTAAAAAAGTCAACAAAATTGTTGAATGAATTCATTGGTTTATCAGTAAAAGTATGGACCACAAGATTTAAGTAGTGTAGAAAGAGAAACGAATTCACCAAGTCTAAAAGAAACATGTATTATTGCTCTAAGCTCATGACACTGAACCTTAACAGTATGCAAATCCCAATCAGGTTTATGCCTCATCAAAAAGTAGGATGCCCTGCCCGACACCCAAGTGTTATTATTTCAAATGTTAAATGCGTCTGTTGGTTGGTATTAGTTGTTGCGTACCCGGACGAGGATTGTCAGTCCCAATAGATCTATTCACAACACTCACGTTTACTACAATAGCAATTAACGGCTCATGATAAAGGGGACTTAAGTGGTAGTAGGTACTTATGTAATAATAATCAGGAAATAGCATACAGTTTCAAAAGTACTTATGTCCGATGTGTAAATCAAGCATGTAATCTCACCCCGTAGAGTTTGTAAAACAAGTAAGTAGAAAAAGGGGCTATGAACTCACCGATAGCAAAGAGAATAGAAATTCAACGACGAGAGAGAGAGGAGATACGAACTCATAACCGTGACCTAAAATAATGGTGCGCAATTAGTACCATAGTATAATTAATAACATGACATATAAGTCATATATATATATAAAGTATAGTAGAATCCATATGTGTGTAATTCCTAAGTTATTTAATATAAACAAGCTTTCAAGAAAAATATAATGTTGGTTTTCAGTTTCGCCACTTTTCTAAAAAATTTATATTTTTAGAAAGTTTCTATTTTAGGAAAGTTTTCATTTCTAGAAAGTTTAGGATTTTAGAAAGTTAATATCGTCACGTAATAATATTTATTTTCCGTTAACGCTAACACACCAATAGTTTTAACATACACTCTACTTTTAGAATTAAGTATAGATATATATAGTCCGAAACGAAACTTGCTATTTTTAGACATGATCAACGCACCCTAATATTATAGTAGTCATAAAATAATATTTGTTAAAGTTTCACGAGCTCAAACGAACTCAAAAACGCTCATAAACCCAATTTTAACAAAAATTCAGCAAGTACACTTGACTTTATTTTTCAGAAAAATTACCAACTTTGACTCATATTATCTCTATCGTCTAGCATTTTCAGACCTAAATCCTTACGCATCATATGTAAAACGCCATTTTGAACAACTTTTATGTTTCGCCCGAAGGCCGGTTCGAATCCGAAAATGCCTAAAAGCTCAATTTAAAACTGCATCACCTCACTTTTTCAAAAACAATGCTGAACTTTTATAAATAAAACGCAGAACTGATCTTTGCTAAAAATCACCCTTTTTACGCACTTTCAGACCCAAGTTCCTCGCGATAGACTAAAAACGTCGTTTCAGACAACTTTTGTGTTTTCGTCGAAGGCCGAAACAGTCCCGAAGGTGTCGAAACGCTCACACAAAACTTGTGCAGACTTTAATATTTACCAACATGTGCAAAATTTAATTTATAAAATTTCTAAACTTCGGAAGGCTCTAAAAACTTTGTTTTTAAGAGTTACGGGGCAAACCTTATACCGAAACGATTGCCTCAAAAAGTACTAACCTATTTTTATGCCTAAAGTTACCAAAAACATTTTTACGACACCCAAACACGCACTTCTAATTTTCTGCACTAATATATCTTATCTGGAATCTATAAAACTCAATCAAACTTCACCAAATCATCATCAATACTTCACAACAACTTCACAAATATTTCACAATTCCTACTCCCCATCATCTAAGTCATTTACCAACAATTTCTAATGATCAAAACTTATATACACACAGGCATTATAAATTCCACAATATAGAAAATAATTCATACACATAATGTATCAACAAGGTATTAAAATAGGTCCAAAAACACTTACAATAATAAGTATGAGCAAAGTAAAAAATCAAGCAATCCACCCTCTTGGTCTCTTATGATTTTTGAACCAACAAGCAACCCAAAAACACCAATCCAAATTTTTATTTAACCCCAAATCTTCTTTAAAACACTAGTAATTAAACCCCTTGGCCTTAATCTTCAATAGAAACCATAGAAAACCTTAAAATCAAAGTCTTGATCAAAACTTTTGCATGGAGGATTCAATGTAGTTGATTTAAAAAGTAATGTATAAGATAAGTTTGTTGATGGTGGTGATATGGTGGTGGAGGTGGTGGTTCGTGAGTTATGGAGACAAGGGAGGGAGCACAGGTTTTTTTTAGTGTTACTGTGTTTTTCTTTGAATAAGGGAGATGAGTAGTTTTTCTAAAGGGGATACTACATGTAACAGTATATTTAGGTAGGAGTCAAATAAGGGGGTGTTTGGTTTGTGGTTTATTCGGTTAGGGGGGATATTGGGGTGTTTGGCAATTTTTTTTATTTTTTTATTTTGATAAGTGTAGAATTTGGTAAGTAAAAAGGTAAAGTGTTAATAAAATGTGAGGTTTAAGCTCAATTGCGGGTTTCTAGCAAGGTTCGACCAAGACACGAAAGTAAAATAATTATTTTTACTAAAATATAATTTTATGAAATCCTCGGGGTAAAATAATGAAATATTAATTTACGATAACACGTAGACAAGCAACGAGCTAAAAGACGGCTCAGAATTATTGGAAATACAAAAATTACAGAATCGGGTAAACAGTAAAAATAAATTTTTTACTTAAAGGTAAAATTAGGAATGAAATATAAATTTATTATTTACCTGAATTTACGAGATATTACAGTTCATATGTTGAAGTATCAAGTCTTTGGAGGATTGAACTTCCATGTGAGTGTATTGTTTAAAGTCTGTTCTTACTTCTCGATCATCTGAATCATAATTGGAAGACTTTAACACTTCTGAATGTATGAACTTCTGAAACTGTGCATTGATCACTCTGATGGTAGACTTAGAATCTTTCTCTTGAAGGGTTTCTTTGTTGAGTTGACTTTCAAGGTTTTTCATGTTGTTATCTAACTCAAACTTGAAAGTTCTTTCGTCTTCACCAAAGGGTCATTCAAATGATCGTTTGAACGTAAAGGTCATTGGGAAATCATGATTTGAGAGATGTTGAATGGTTGTTTTGAGTGCATAGTATTTGTTCATGGAGTTTTCTTTGAAAATCTTTGCTTGTATTTGCAGTAGTTGTATCTCTTGTTCCTCTGAATTCGAACACGAAGATAAAGTATCTTTCGTTTCCATTTTAACCGTTTTGTGAAGTGAAAATGATTTGTGGGATCTTAAGTTGATGTATTGATTGTAATTGTGGTTATTGGTGTTTGTTGTTTTAGGTCAAATGGCATAAATTGACTAAGTCAAACTTCGAATGTTGACAAGTCAAATTGCAAAAGTTGACAAGGTCAAATGTCTTAAGAAGAGGTCAAATGTCAGGAATTAACTAAGTCAAACTGCGTATGTTGACAAGTCAAACTTGTTAAATGGAAGGTCAATTGTAGGAACCTATGATATCATTTCACTTCCATATATACACGAATCAAATAAGAAGAAAAGAGGATGAAGTTTAGAAAGAGAAAGTAGAGAGAAGGAGGAAAGAAAGAAAGAAAGATTGGATTGCTATGTGAGAAATGAGAACAACCAACCCTTCTCCTTGTGTGGAGAAGGGGTATTTATACCCACAACTAGGTCGGCTCTAAATGAGCTTGATGGGCTATGTGTTTTTGATCTTGGGTCGGGCTCAGGATTACTTTAGGTTTTAGCTCGCAACACTTACAATATTAGATTACATTAACGAGCCCATTTACCATTTTCTAGCCTATTACAACATTTACTAAATAAAGACCGCGATTCCTTGTTCGACTCAATATTTTGAGGCTAACATTTATACCATTGGAAAGGTATTTGAGTCTATTTTATGTTAATGATACTTTTAAGGGTTGAATGGTAATGTATTTTGATCAGTTTATTAAGGAGTGACATGAGGTCATTCCCGGTTATACGTTTGAGCAAAAGTTGTAATTTTTGGTCAATTTTGGAGTCGAGAAAGGGGCGTTTCAACTTGGTATCAGAGCTTCAGTCTAAGTGAAGTAGGTTTCCATGATAGGTTGCCTAAACTTAGACCACTGGTAGATATGTATGTCGTAAGTGTAAGTAGCATGGAATGTGAATGCCTTAGTTATAAGGTAGTTAGTACTTGCGGCTTTGATTAAGATGATGCTTAGACATAGAATGATTATGAAATGTGGTATATCTTATTTTTTTTCATAGACTAAATGATTTTTGATAGCGGTTAAGAGTGTAAAACACTTGTTGGAGAAGTGCTAAGTGAAAATATTTAACGTTTCCTCTTGATGCAAGTCTATGGTAGTTAGTTATATGTTTAAATGATGCATGATGTATGCGATGGTATGATTTTATGAAATGTTTGAGCTAAGTAAAATGCATGGAATTGCATTTTAGATAAGTCATGATGAAAATATATGAGTTGAGGCAAGCGAAGGTGTAAATGCTTGAATTATGAAAAAGTTACTTAAGCTAAAATTATATTGTATTGAAAGTAGATGCTTATATGCATTACTAATATAAATGGTTGAGGTATTTTGATCATGAATTATAGAGATCATGATAGCTATAATGCTTGTGAAGGATAATAAGGTGCAAATAGAAATTTTTATAAACACGAAGTGTTAGACATTGAGTTAAGTGAATGAGATTAGATTGTGATGTATGACCAATGTATGGTCTAATCGTAATATATGTCTAATGTTGAGCTTGGACTTATAAATATTGAGAAGAGTTGCCCTTGAAATTGAATGTGAAAAATATTAGAATGATGACGAGTCATGTTATATAGAAACATGGCGAGTAAGTCGCGGTAGTGAAATATGGATGAATGTATTGGAAAAGCTACGCTAGAATCCTTTAAAGGTATAAAATGCGCTAGATGAATTGTAAAACATGACTAAAATTATGTAGATACATGAGAATGCGTATGATGTGTTTAATGAGATTTTTAGGTGTGTCACAGAATAAACCTATGTAAGGTTTATATGCGGAAATGTCAAGCGAACTAAAATGATGTTGCGGCATAAAATTAGATAAGTGGTCAAGTTGGTGTTGACATGAAAAATGATAATGCATTGTGAGAATGCATATGAAATATGATAACATAAAATTGACAAGTATCATATAGATCTTGTCCAAGAAAATGAAAATGCGATAAAATTGAGTAGGGCAATAAAATGTAGAAAATGAAAATGTGATAAAATTGAGTAAGGCAATAAAATTTGGACATGAAATGTACTTGATTAGAAAAGTACATGGATGATAAAATGAGTAAAGAATGTTAAAATTAAAGTAGCTTGAGTCCAATGCTCTACTTCTCGAATCTTCGAGATATGATAGTATGCCTTTCATGGCATGGTTCATGTATGCATTCACCGACATGTGTTGCCTACATTCTTGACATGGTTAAGGTCCACCCTTAAGAGTCGGATGTGTGAAAACCAACGTGAGGATGGAAATACCATAAGGGTATGGGTGGTGGTCGTCCCTACGAGGAGAGAGCCAAGTTTTGGTCGTCCCTACGGGGAGAAAGCCAATTTTTTGTCGTCCCTACGGTGAGAGAGCCAAGTTTAGGTCATCCCTAAGGGGAGAGAGCCAAGTTTTCATCAGACTTAAGTAATGAGATTGGACTCAAAGCAAGAAACGATGAAATTAAAAATGTAAAATCACTGACATGGGATCAATGAAAGAAAAGATAGAAGCATTAAGCGAGTATAAATGTTGTGTCGGAAATGTATAAGTAGGATGATTTATAATCTTTGATGTGTTGTTGTGTGGTGTATATTTTTATGATTCAAGTTTTAAATTTATATTATGCCGACTTAACCAAAAACAACACTTTAACGGGCAGTGTACCTGATCAAGATGTAGCTTCGTTGGTAAGTAGGGTGTCGATCACAGAGAGCGAGGTTAAATCTTTTTAGTTTATTAATATCTTGGTTGTCTAATCTATGTTAATTCTAATCTAAGTCAAACCTATGCTAAACCTATGTTAGTCCTAATCCTAATTCTAACAAGTAAAAGGGGTTTTCAGCCTGAGAGACTGACACAGGTTTGGTTGGTGACTAAAATCAATTCAAGGAACTTTAACCCATGCAAGCAAATTAACAAAATATAAAAGAGCGGTTGAGCCAAATATAAGGGAACCGTATTAACCATTATTAATCCGACTAGAATGTTGGTTTGTTTATTTAATGCAATGATTTCTTGTCTCGAGGTGGCATATCATTCTTAAGACTTAGGCGTTTCATCTTCCTAAGACCAAGACACATTAATTCTGTCACAATTAAAGCATCCATATAAAGCATCCTTATTTGTTAATTATAATCTATCTTAGGGATTAAAGCAATGGTGATCTTGTTAAACCCTAGCTCATAGAGACTTTATCCACTTACTGCTTAATGGTTCTTTATTCACTAGTAGTCCACTTATCCAACTATCCTATGGAATCAGAACCTTATTTGTTGAATTATCTAGGTTCACCTTTTAGTCAACACGATCAATAAACCAAAGGCAATATCCAATTAACTAGTTAAGCTCGAAGTGTATCCTAGACACAAATTTAGAAGGACAATATTTATGATCCTATTATTCTAGATGTATAAATCACTATATGGAGAGCTATCTCAGACTCTAGATTACTTGGTCCGTATCACTAGATCCAGTTGAATGATAGGTTGCATACAAAAGCACGTAAACAAGTATAAATTGATAAACATAAACAAGCATTCAACGATAAATCAAGAAATCAAGATAAACAATACTAAACATTCAGATCTTCATAATAATGGCTAATACCCAAAGGTATTAGCCTTCAAACGTCATAATAAATACAAAAGCAATTATTTAGCCAAGGTAAACTAACCGAGTTAACGAATGATACCAAAAACTAAACGATTACTAAAGTATATGGAATTACACGTTGTCTCCTATGGAATTGATAGCGTTGCTCGACCTCTTCTGCTCTTTTTCTCCTTTGAAAATCGACTTTTATGGTTTAGGTATCAAGAATATGATTTAGCACACTTAAAACTCGTTTTTGAGTTTTGTATTTATAGGGTCTGGAAGTCGGTTCGATACGGCATATCCAAGGGATTGGATATGGCGTATTGGAGTTTCTTGGAGTTGGGACCACATTTGATATCTTCCAGGATATTCACATACTATATCTTCAATACGACGTATTGACTTCTTCTGGATACGTCATATTGCTCTTCATTCCTTTGTGGTCTTTGGTGAGTGCAGCCACGGATACACCGTATCTTCCTTAATAGATACGGCGTATTGGTTGTCAGAATCATTAATCTTCAAAATATCTTCGTTTAAGCTCCAGAATGCGTGCCTTTTGCTAATATTCACCAAGTACTCCATAATTACTATAATTCTCAAATATAAACGATTAAGTAACAATTCTTTGCAATAACTATACAAAATGGGTTAATAACATGGGATAAATGATGCTATAAAATAGACGTTATTTGATGTCATCAAATATCCCCCCACTTGAATTCTACTTGTCCTCAAGTAGCCTTTAGAAGTTTATAAAAATGTATCCCTAAGGATATTTTCCGTTTAAGCATTTATTTGATCTATTACAAGTACACAACCAAACACCTTACGAAATAGGAAGATGAAAACACTCAAATCAATCAACTAATCTATGTGGTAACATGTAACTAATTCGCTCAACTAAACTAGCACGAGGATGCTATATCTTGGTATTGGAATGTTTTGGATGTATTCACTGTCATATTGCACATTTGGGTGATATACGTTTCCTTTAACAACTTCCATTCTCTATCAATTAAATCAATAACTTCCATTCTCTATCAACATCAAATCTGTTACGAAAATCATCAAAATCCTATTGGATTAACTAAACGCATATATGTGACTTTTTAAAAGGTAAGGAGGTCCTTTGAGAAATGGGAGGCATAAATATTTGATTAGATTATTCAAACCATTCAATCATTTACTGAGATGCTAAAGATTATTTCACGTGCTTGAAGTGTGAAGGTGTCTTAGAATTAGACTATATATCCACAATCACAGTTTCATCAAACATAATCATCAAAATGAAATCCCAACTAATAATTTGTACACAAGGTGTTTGTGTTAATGTCTCAGTGAAATTTATTTTTGTAGGATCATTAAATGGAGGCTGGTTAGGGCCTTTTTTCTTCCTAAACGTGGTTGTTGTGTTCTTCTTTATTGTTTTTCTTGGTTTTGGGTTTGAGTGATGAAAAAAGTTGTGGTGGGTAAGGATGGCAAGCCTTTGATGGCTTCTCGATGCGTTCATTTTGATGCTAATAGGCCTGGTGTAAATGAACATGACGATCTGATTGGTAAGGATGGTAATACTAGGAAGGCTGCTAGTCAGGTTAACTTTGAGAATAATGCTGCCGTGGTTAATAACATAGCTGCTACAAGTCATAATGATGCTTTGAATAAAAATGAGAGTGTGATTCATGTTTCTGGTCATAATGAATGTACCTACGGGGTTTTGTCAACTGATGAACATGATACTCATGCTACTAATACTAACAATAACAATAACATGCGTGATAAGCCCACATGTGTGCAAAATGATAGTCATGGCACTAAGGAAGGTACTGATGCTACTGATGCAGTTGGAAATGGTTCGAAACAGTCTTTTGCTTTAATATTTAAAACACAATCTGTATCTAAAGCGATGCGTTTAACTACTATGGCTAGTGAATTTGTTCAAGGTGCAAATGTTGCTATCCCATTAGCTGTTGTTGAAGAAGTTAGTCAGCGGTTTGAGAACATGTTATATGGTTACTTCTTAGGCAAGTGGCTCGCATTTCCCTTGGTTGAAACTTATGTTAAGAATGCATGGGCTAAGTTTGGTTTGGAACGTACTATGCTCACGAATGGGTTCTTTTTTTTCCAATTTGCTACTCGGGAGAGTATGGAACGGGTTCTCGAGAATGGGCCATGGTTGATTCGTCTAGTTCCTATCTTCCTTAACATTTGGACGCCTAATATTGTTCTAAAAAATGATACCATTACTTCTGCTCCTAGTTGGGTTAAATTACACCATGTCCCTATTGTGGCCTTTTCTGAGATCGGTCTTAGCTTAATCACATCCCAACTTGGTCGTCCTATTATGTTGGATGCATACACAAGTACTATGTGCCAAAAGTCTTGGGGAAGAAACTCATATGCTCGAGCTCTTGTGGAGGTTTCATCGCTAGCTGCTCTCAAGGAATCCCTTGCGGTTGTCATCCCTTTCCCTAATAGGACAGGACATTCTTTAGAAATGGTGGAAGTCGAGTATGAATGGCAACCCCCCCCCCCCGGTGTGAGTCATGTAAGATATTTGATCATAGGGACGCCGAATGCCTTAAAAATGTTAAGGTTGTGGATTCTATTGTTGAAGACGAGGATGGTTTTACTTAGGTTAAGCGAAAGAATGGTAAAGGAAAGCATGATGGTAAGGCTAAACAAGTGGCTGGTATACATTTAACTAAGCCTAAACCTAAGTTGGTCTATCGTGAGGTTCAAAAAACCCCTACTAACAACAATGACAAAGCAACAACTTCTAATACTGATTCTTCCATAAGAAAAGATAACCAGCCTACTATGCAACCAGAAGACGGTATTAATATTGTTTCGCTTCGTAATTCTTTTGAATCTTTAATGGAAAAGGACAAGGTACTAGATACAGATGACACCCCCACTTGTGAAAACATCCTGTTTGAATGTGGCTGCTATTATCACTTGGATATAGGTATTTCAAGATGTGCATTTAAGGTTGACATTCAAAAGGCTTATTATACGGTTGATTGGAAATTCCTTCATGATGTGTTACTTGGATCGATTTTGGTTTCCACCCTCGTATGATTTGGTGGATTATGGAATGTGTTACTTTTACTTCTTTCTCGTTAACTATAAATGGCTCTCTTCATGGGTAAACGGGGCTTAAGTCAAGGTTATCTGATGTCCCCTTATCTTTTCACACTGGTAATGGAGGTTCTTACCCTTATGTTGCATAGAAGGGCTCATGTATGTGGGTCTTTCACGTATGATCGATATTGTTTTAAGCTTAATTCAATTAATCTTTGTTTTGTTAATGATCATGTCTTGTTTACCCATGGTGATGTGGATTCAGCTAGGATTATTATGGATACATTGGAGGAGTTTAAAGAGGCTTTAAGGCTGACCCCTAGTCTCCCTAAAAGCACTGCTTATTTTTGCAATGTTATTAATTATATTAAGATCGATATCCTCAATATTCTCCTATTGGAAGAAGGTAAGCTCCTGGTTATGTATTTTGGTGTTCATGTGGTTCCTTCTCGTCTTCTTTGTAGGGATTGCAAGGAGTTGATAGAAAAGGTTAAGTGGCAAATTAGTGATTGTGAAAATAAATCTCTTTCTTTTGCTGGTAGGGTGCAACTTATTTGATCAGTTTTGGCGTCTATGCATATTTATTGGGCTTCGGTTTTCATTCTCCCTGCTGGTCTTATGTTAGAGTTAGACCAACTTATGAGGGGTTTTCTTTGGTGTCAAGGTGAGATGAAGAAGGGTAGGGCTAAGGTTGCGTGGGAAGTTGTGTGTCTTCCCAAAAGGGAGGGGGGGCTTGGCGTTCGGTGATTGAATTTTTTTAATAGGGCTCTTATTACGTCTCATATATGGAGTCTTCTTACGCATAAGGAGTCCTTATGCGTCAAATGGATTCATTCTTATAAGTTCAATGGGCACTCTTTTTGGGAGATTCCTATTCGGGGTAAGATGTCTTGGGGATGGCTCTAAAGCTTCCTTGCTTTGACAATTGGTGTTTGTTGGGCCTTCTTGCAGATATTATTTCTAACCGTAACATTTGGTGGTTATAATCAGTCGGCTAAGGTTAAAGATATTATTGTTAATGATTCTTAGAGTTGGCCGGATGTTTGGATGTCAAAATATTCTGATTTGGGTACTATTGGTGTGCCGCATCTATCCGATGCTAGTGATAAGTTGGTATGGAAAGATTTGTCTAATGTGGATGTGGGGTTCTCGGTTGCTACTATTTGGGAGTGTATTCGTCCGAGATCTGATGTGGTGGATTGGTATCATGTGGTCTAGTTTTCTCACCAAATTCCTCGTCACGATATACACCTTTAGTTGGTTATTAAACGCAAGCTCAAGACTCAAGACAAACTGAGGCAATAGGATGTTAGTAGCAATACTAACTTAAACCTGCTTTAGTGCCCTTTATGTGGAACTCAAATTAATTCCCATGACCATTTGTTCTTTGAATGTATGTTTTCTTTACAGGTTTGGGATCATTTGAAGCGGCTTACGGGTATTCCCAATATCCCGTCTGGTTTGGATGCTATTGTGGATTTTCTTTCCCCGATGGCTAAGATGCGTTCTGCGAGAAGTGTTATATCGAAGCTTGTTTTTGCTGCCTCTTGTTACTTTATTTAGCAAGAGCGAAATAGTAGGCTTTTTATGAAGAAGCAATCTCAAGATCAAGTTATCGATGTCATCAAGTCTACCATTCGTCTCAAGCTTCTTTCATGTAGATTCAAGAGGACGAAGCATGTTCAGATGTTGAGTCATCTTTGGGAATTGCCTATATCTAGTATTCATGGACAGACACTTTTCTAAAGATTTTTGGGTTCGTGATCTAGGGGCTGGTTTGAAGGAGGAGTGCTCGCCGATTGCTGTACTCTTTTTTCCTTCTCCAAGGTTTTTCCCATTGGGTTTTTCTTGGGAAGGTTTTTTAAGGAGGCAGGGTCGGTTGGCTGTCTATACTCCTATGCTGCAGAGGAATGTTTTTGAGGCTTTATGTACGCTCAAGTGGTTTTTCCCTATTAGTGTTCTTGTTAGAGTATTTTATTTTGTGTAGGTTACATGGGGCCTGTCTGAGTGATCTGTGTGGTTCTTCAAGCAAATTGCTTGAGGTAAATGTGGTACTTCAGTCACATTTCATTGTACTTAAATGATTTTTTGGTGTAATATATTTTACCGGGGAAATCCCCTTTACCCAAAAAACAAACTTTTTATATTACTGTGAGTGAAGCAGTATTCACTAAACGTTTTTAATTCTCGCAAATACTTTACTTAAACCTATGATTTCACTAATTTTATGTTGAAGTTTTAAGCATGTTTTTCTCAGGTGCTTAGCTTTAGACTCTTGATGTGCTATGTGGAGTCTACGTGCAATATGGACATCATTATTCAAGAGTTTATTTATCATTCATACTCATTATCTTTTGAAAACTTAATTATGCTTCCGCAACGTTTTAATTTCATTTGAAATATTGTAAGACTTGTCTACTTTTGATAAACGCAATGATTTATGATTTTCAAAACGTCCATTAGTGGTCGTTCTCTCTATCTTGTGTTTGAAATATTATGACGTCACGCCCTCGGACACTTATTCCTACTCTACTAAAATCATTATATTGTCATTCAGCGAATGAGGTAAATCCAGAGTTTAATTATAAAAGATTGACCCGGGTATCCTTGAGGAGGGCCGGAAGTACCTTCCTACATACAGAGTGGAGTTGTAAAGGCGAATGAGTTGTCAGTGTTTATACCTTATTGTATTTGTCTTAATGTGTTTTATTTTATTTGTATTTTTGTTTATTCATATAGTAGATCAATGTTTAAACAAGTGATGATAATGTAAGATAGTTTGAACAACTTTATATACAAAATGCACCTCAGTTATGCAAACTAAATGAACGATTGTTATTATGGTACTGAATGCATAAAGTTCTGATATATTTTTTTCATAACTGGATTAATGTTTTTAAGAGTGCATGATAGGTGTTTGATCAAATGTTAGCAAATATTTTTTGTTACATGGGGTTTTAAGATGGTAGCTTTTGCAAGTGTTATAGTGATGGATGTGTTTTAATGCTGTCATTGTTCTTTATCCTTCTTTGTTGAGACCTTTGACATTCACGTATATCTTTGAGTAGTCTTGGAAAATCAACAATAAACTTCATAGTATCATTAGAAAGTTTTATAATATCATTAACTTCATAAACTTGAGAATTAGGTTTTGATAGGACTGAACGAATTATAAGTTAATAAGTTCCGTGATACACCTTAACTAAAGTTATTATGTGGTTTTACAGGAGCATATTGATTCATTAAATGAGATTTTATGCTCAAGTCCGCACCTTGAGAATTTAAACTTGAGCAAGTAATCCAAGGACAAAAGTGAGGTCAATGCACTCAGTTTATATATTCTTACCCTTTCATGTTGTTATCTTAAGAGTATTTAAAGTGAGCGAATGTTTATACCTTCAGATGAGATATAGAAGTGTATACCCTTTATAGTTCATGTATTTAGCTTGAAGAAGAAGCAAGATTTTCTATAAAGAGTTTGAAACTCTACCAATCAGGTACTACTCGTCACCGAGACAAGTTACATTTACTTATAATATGTGATGCGTCGTGTATTTTAACTCTAATATGTAATAAAAAAAAGTTTGCTGATGCGTAATAGAGTCAATCACTTATGATAATGTTTTACTGTGGCAGTGTGAATCTATCTTTTTTGGCTAAAAGGTCATATTATCATAGCATTTTCTTAACTTATGTTACTTTTTGTAGTTGTTTTCTTTCCTTTCTATTTTATATCTTTCTTCATTGAGTCACAGATTTTTATTAGAGTTTAGCTGCAACCGCAGATATCGGGTCAGTAAAATTAATGGTGGGGAGCTTGGTGATTAGAGTTAACTGGCAATTGAAATTCGCGATATAAGGGTAACAATACGATTGAAAGAGACGTGGTTGCTATTGATGGACCTCGCACAAATACTGGGAAATTAGTTGGTGTAGTTATAGTGATTCTGGTGGATTAGGCTCCACGACGTGTAAGCTCTATACAAAATACTACAGTTTCTATTTAATATGATATTTGGCTAAATTGACTAAGCCTCGGCTTAACCTCTATGAGGATACTAAAAAAACTTGGACGATTTAGGTAACAGCATATTTATAAGGTTAGTTTACTTTATCAATAAACAGTAAACAAAAAAGTAGGTAAACTTCATTTGCGAAGTTCTTGAACTACTATTGCAAGTCGTTGTTGCCTTAACTAGGGACATCAAGAAGCATATATATAAAATCATTTAGCACTGTAAAGGGGTGTTTGCTACTTATATTCTAAATGGTGTTTGCAGTCGTATTGATGTCTTTAAGGGTGTTTGACTATTGTTGTTTTTGTTGGATTTAGTATCCAAGTTCATAACTAATTGGTAACACTGTCATCAAAAGTAGTGTCCTTTTTGGGTTGCCCTCGGTGAACCGTTAAGAGAAATAATAAAGAGATACTATTAATTAGAATTAATATTATATGTGTAATTAATTAGGATTTATTTATTTATTAATAGTTGGTAAATTAATTAGAAGCTAATTATAAAGAAGTGTGGGCTGAATATATACTAATACAAGGTGTATTAAGTTAAACGGACCGGGAAGACCCATGGGACGTTTTTAGGGGATCCCACATCCATCCAAAGAGTTGTTCCAAGTCCCTTCCTCTCAATATAAATAGAGGGGTATGTCCACTGGAGGGGGTGGAAAGGGGGAGGGATTTATTAGCTCATTATACTCGTTCTCAATCCGAACTCTTGTAAAGTCAACTCGTGTATCGAGACCATAGGAGTTCGAATCGCCATTTCGTTTTGGTTTTGTGGTTGAGCTATTAAGGTACTCTCGTTGAGTACTTGCCTCCAAGTTTGACCAAGGTGGTCTGTGTGTGAGAAATCCGATTTTCTCAAAGGTTAGTATTTTCTTATATATTTATTTATTTATTTTAAGTTGCTTTTATTTATTAGGTTGAGATCCTTTACGGTTTAATTTCCTTCTTTCCCTAGATTAATTGTTGTTTCTGATTTATGTTAATCTAGTTAGGATATAAAAATCCCATCAGTGGTATCAGAGCCTTAGCTTAATTCTATTAGCACTTAATTATCTATCAATAGGTCGTTAACATGTAATAAGTATAAATAATTGAATATTATGTTATTGTCTTGTGATCATTGAATGTTAAATATAATTACTTAGTAGAACCTTATATTTTAAATTGTTTTAAATATACCCATGAAATTTAAAAGGTTTAAAATAGAATCAAGAACTTTAAAATGTTTAATAGAAACCTTATACATATTATAATTGCTATATTGTATATGTATCATTAAATCTAAGTACATCGTTAGTCAATTGGTAAATCGACTCACCCATAGTGAACAAACTATAAGAGAGGTATAAGGTGGGTCATTTTGCTTCCCTAAAAAAGTCGGGTTTTTAATATGCTTCGCGCTGACCTGCTTCTCCGCTTCTTTGTGCGTTCAATGGAGCCACCGAGAACTTTTAATAGGATGATATTAAGATTAAAAGTATTAATTTAAAAGTACTAAAACAAATTCCCGTTTTAGATATAGCAAATGTGAATAGTATGCTAACCCATGAAAACCGCGCATCTCTCATAACATTAATAAGAGAACATAAGTGAGAAGTGATGTGGGACTCGTGATTCTCGAGCAGACTCGAGCCGGGGAACAAGCTGGTTTTTGCATGGTTAAATTCACCATCTTATTCATGATCCTCGGCATCCCATTCATGAATAGTAAATGAGCATTTCTGAGATTAACATGCAATTGATCAAAATCAATGAATCTAAAAAGAACTAGTAATTTCATAGAAAATGAAATTGACAAAGACATTGTCTACCTAAAATAAATTCGTGATGCGATTACGAAAACCCTCTTCATAAATGAATCTAAAATATGAATCCTAGCCGTAATTTAAAATTGGGTAATTAATTAAGGTATATTCATGCCAACTAAAACTGTTTTATCTCAAGATGTCTACATGATCAGCCATGTACGATTAGCGTTTATATGGTGTCAAAACCTCCCGCTCCAAATCCTGACATAACGCAAACTTCTCATTACTCATCAGTTTCTTGGAGGGAAACTCGCCTTATTAACAGATGGACTGATGTGAGAAACCTTAGGTTCACCCTAAGGTACGATAACAAAGAGTATGTTCTCGATGATCAAATTCCCACAATCGATAATGATTCAACCCAAGAAGAGTTTGAAGCCCACCGAAAGCACTATGATCATGCAAACAAAGTGTCATGCATCATGGCATCTTCCATGAGCCGTGAACTACAAATGACTTTTGAGAACACTTATGAAATGAACCAACAGCTCAAAGAAATGTTTCAGCCAAAGGCAAGCAAGGAACGCCTTGATGTTGTTAAATCCCTCATGGATTGCAAACCGAAACCTGAAGCCTCTAATTGTGCTTTCGTCTTAGAGATAAAAGGGTACTTTGACATATTGGAATCTCTGAACATGGTGTTCGATACTGAGCTTTCTATCAACATAATCCTATCTGGTCTTCCAGCTGATTACAATCAATTTGTGCTCTCGTATCAAATGAACACGAAAGATACCTCAATAATGGAACTCCATAGCTTGTTGCAAACCACTAAGCAAGGGATCAAGAAAAGTAATGTACCCTCTACTTCAGCAGCTCTTGTGTTGACTGTTGGTCACAATGCAAAAAAAGAAAGACTTCTCATTCCAACTGAAAAGTAAAGGCCGCAAAAGGAAAGTTCAATCGTGGGTCTAAGAGAAATGATGAATCTGAGATTGCACCTACAAACGATCCAAAGGAAGCAGCTTACTTCTACTGCAACACAAAGGGGCATTGGAAGCGTAGCTGCCTAAAATATCTGAGGGACCTCAAAGATGAAAAGGTCGAAAAGGGTAGTCACTCAGGTATTGTTTATGATCGAACTCCACAATACTACAACTTCTGATTCTTGGGTCCTGGATACAGGGAAGTGATATAACTTACATATTTTGCAATGTTTTACAGGATCAAAGAAAACAGCGGATGTTGAAGCAGGAGAGCTCACCATAGTCATGGAAACAAGAAAGATCACGCCTGTGACAAGGAAGTGGGAAAGACGAGTTCATGTGAAGTCTGGAGTTCGGAAAGATTAGAAATAATAATGCTAGTTAATCATCAGAAATGCAAGCACCCCCCCCCGCAACATTATTATCATTTCATGCATTGTTTAAGGATGTTTATAAATTAACATTTGGATAATGAGTAAATGGAGATAGTTTTGGGTATCATCAAATGGTGGTTTATGTTTGAAGCTTCCTCCTATGCAAAGGCATATATGAAACTGTTGAATGTATTAGCGGCCCCCTTATCTTTAAGGGGACCACCCCTAGCTGGCATGGGTAAAACAATATTTTTCTTTCATTTTTGACCAAATATCCTCTAGACTTAGCTATTGTTTCTTTAAATTCACAATCATTCTTGAATTTAGTCTTTTAGATAATTTAAACCTTTTCCTTCACTATAAATACATTCTCAACCATCATTATCATAATCATCCTCACCAATGACATCTCCTAACAAACCCACATCCAAACCTTCAAGGGTAGCCAAAATGAGTGTGAAACCCATTTGAAGGAAGAAACTAAACACTTACAACACATCAATATGAGTTCACCCACACCAATACCAAAACTTCTCACTCCTCATCATGAACCATCTCAAGAAAACAATCACCCTAATCAATCATCACCTAATCCTTACATTAAGGACACTCCCACATCATCACAAATTATCTCACAACCTCCATCCCCCATCTCACCCATCAATTCACATGTTACTTACTCTCAAGCTCCACCTCAAAGTGACAACCAAACTCAACACACACCATCTTTATCTCCAAGTATAGAAAGCCTAGTTGATGACATTAATCAACTACGAGACTTATCTCCCAACAACAACAAAACAACATTCCCTCATCACCTTACTCTCCAAACCTACCATACACCCTCAACATTAACCAAGTTAAAACTCATGTTAGGTATTGCCCTTGTTGCATTTTCACCCAAAAACAATTCCTTGCCTTAAGTGAGGAACACCCCAATCGATTCCACTCTAATCAGTCGATTATCAATTGGATTGAATTCCTCTCACTTCGATCCACATCCACCACCTAGAGTTCAAAGGATTACATTCCAATGCTTCCGCTCAAACTCTATCATCAAAACCAACTTAATCTCATAATATGCCTACAATAATCGTAAAACCCCTTTTGTGTCGCAAGCAAGTCAAAAGTCCTTCTATGGCTATTTAGGATTTCTTTTATTAATATGCTTCTAAAAGCATATTTGTTTTTCATTTTATGTATGCTTGTGTGGTTCACACACATTGTCCTAAATGAATGAAATATCTTTTGCTTTGATGTTTGCTTGCACTTGTCATATTTTTCCTTCATTCTTGCTACATGTTAGAAATATTTGTATTATGCTAACTTATTTTTGTAGCCAAGAAACCATACCTCGATTCCTTGGTGCCCTCGAACGAGGAGGAGCACACATCAAGGGGGAGCATTCATGCCTTTTGATTCTACAAAAAGGTGGAGAAATGTCATAAAACTCACTAAATACTTGTTTAAAAATAATTCTACATTTAATGAGTTTAAATTTTGTAATCATCAAAAAGGGGGAGATTGTTGATAGAAATAATGCCTAAAAACATTATTAATATTTTTCACATCCTTACGTTTTGATAATCACAAAATATAAAAATGTTCAATGTAAAATTAAAACGTAAACAAGTAATTAGTAGTTAATTTTCATTTCGATAATTTAATCACTTAAAGGTATGAATAAACAAATGCTTAATGCATTTTATGATCAAAGGAAATTTTTATTCAACCTTATAATTTTATAAAATGTTGTAGACATTTTTATAAACATTACAAAACATTTTCTACAATTAAAAGAAATGTTTTATTCAAAATAAACATTTTGAAATTCAAATTTTCGGACCTAAAACGGCTAGAAATGTTCCAGAAAATTCCCCTACACAAAAGACAAACTGGGGAGCCTCTAGCCTAGGGCGGCCCCCTTAAATACACGGGCGGCCCCCTTAATTTTAAGGGGACCGCCCATAGACTGACGCTCCTCCAGTTTGTCCTATAAATACTGGACTTTTCCCCACTATTTTCTCACCTTTTGCACTCATTCTTTCTGTTCTAAAACAGCCCACTCATCTCACTAAAATCCTTTGATCATTTAATCATAAAGCTTTGTTTCTAAGTGATCCAAGCTTAATTCCTCAAGTGCAAGAGAAGAATACTTCCATCATCAAGTGAAGAAGTATTACACCCAAGTGTATATTCCAATCCTATTGCATCCACATCATATCTTGTAAATCATTTGTAAATCTTGTAAAGTTGTGTAGTTGTTAGGTTTTGGTGATTGTTGTAAGTATAGTTGGATCTTGGTGATCCTTTCTAGTAGTGTTAGATAGTTGTGACATAAGTAGTGTGGTGAGGAGAAGTTGTGAAGGTGTGAAGTTGTGAAGTCGTGAAGGTGTGAAGAAGTTGTGTAGTTGTGATCAAGGTGTGAAGCTAAGTTGTGTAGTAAAGTTGTGAAGTAGTCGTGAAGTTGTGAAGTCGTGAACAAGTCGTGAAGTTGTGTTGTGATAGATTGGTTCTAGCTAAGATTAGAACTCGACATCTAGCTTAGTGTCAGAAATTGATATAAGCAACGTTGTGTACGGTTTTCTCTGCCATAAAGGAGCTTGTTGACATAGTGAAGAAAACTCTCGAGTTAGGTGCTCGGGGAGTGGAGTAGGCCGAAGAGGAGCTTCGTAACCGAACCACTATAAATCCTTGTGTTGTGGTTTGATCTTTCCAACTCTTATCTTTTATTTGCTTCTACATATTTATATTGTTCATATTGTGCAAGTATTGAATTCACAAAAAGTTGAATCTAAGTTTTCATAAACAAACATAAACATTAAATTAAAAAGCAGTAAACTATTCAACCCCCCTTCTAGTTTTCCACAAAAACCATTTCAGTGACCATTGCCTTGATATTAGAGGTGTCAGTCTTGAGATTGGCAACGTCAAACTGAATGATGTCCGGGGTTCCTTCTATCTTAGTCAGCCTCGGACCAACATTCCATAAGAGATTCGGAAAGTTTTCTTCTAATTCCCTTTGAGTGAGACTAAGAGCTTGATAGAGTCAGCAAGTGTTGTAATACGAGCGTCCCGACCATTGACAATGAACTAAATGGATTCGACTAGAGTTTTTAGGCTGGGAATGTTAGATTCCCTCATGATGGTGGTGAGCTTATTGAGGTTGGAAGAAATCTTGATGTAGACTCAGAGGCTTGAAGCAGCTGTTAGATTTAGTGTCCAAGTTCATAACTAATTAGTAAGACTGCCATTAAAAGTAGAGTCATTTTTGGGTTGTCGTCAGTGAACCGTTAAGAGAAATAATTAAGAGATACTATTAATTAGAATTAATATTATATGTGTAATTAATTGGTTTATTTATTTATTAATAGTTGGTAAATTAATTAGAAGCTAATTATAAAGAAGTGTGGGCTGAATATATACTAATACAAGGTGTATTAAGTTAAACAGACCGGGAAGACCCATGGGAAATTTTTAGGGGATCCCACATCCCTTGAAAGAGCTATTCTAAGTCCTTTCCTCTCCATATAAATAGAGGGGCATGACAAATTTGCTCATTCTCTCTTTCTCATTCCTACTCCTTGTAAGTGTCAACTCATGTAACGAGACCTTAGGAGTTCGAATCCCTTTTCTCTTTGTTTCGTGGGTGTGAGTACTTAGAGGTACTCTCGTTTGAGTAAGTACCTCCAAGTTTGACCCAGGTGGTCTGTGTGTGAGAAATCTGATTTTCTAAAAGGTTAGTATTTTCTTATTTATTTATATATTTATTTCTTTTAAGTTGCTTTTATTTAAT
>BQNB010051884.1:0-34810 GCA_026074375.1 Tanacetum coccineum
GAAATACAAGTTCTGTATAAAGAGGTTAAAGGGTCTGATAAAAACTTTATTGCTATTGGTTCTGCTGAGGATGAGAGACAGATTAAGGAGATAAATGAAGAATCTAAAGACCCTAAAAAGAAGAGATTAAAGAAGAGGGTTGTCAATGAAACTCCAAGGGAAGAAGACACAGCAAAGGTACCTGCTGAACAAGAAGTGACAGAGCAGGGTACAAAGAAAAGAAAGAGTGGTCATGGTGACGAATGAATGCAGAAAAGGCCAAAGACCACAGCCAGATGAAGATAGATGGATGATGAAACACAGAAATTGTATAAGGTTTACAATTGAAAGTACCATAGATAGTGAAGATTAATATGGAGACAAAACTGTTTGTTTCCTAAGTTTTGCATAAGTTCATCACCAGATGGGAATTACCTTGTTGTCTACAGAGTTAATGGGCACTTCAGGGCATTCAACTATCTAATGGAGGTACTATACATTTTTGATAGACAAGATTTGTTTCATTTATATGACTTAGTGATGAAGCAGTACTCAGAAATCACACCAAAAGATATTGAGTTGATTCTTTGGGGAGACTTGAAGATTATAATGGAATCCTCAATAGAAGAAAATGATCAAGGTGATTTCTAGAACAATCAACAAGAATGGGAGATTATTAGATGGAGACTGTATGAAGCTTGTAGAGTTTGCATACTAGAGCTTAAGGATGAGACAGTCATCTACATGCTAGTTGAAAGAAGGTATCCTCTCTCTAAGGAATTGTTGCAACAAATGATTGATTTAAGATTGTAGGTTGAAGAGCAAAGTACTGCTACACTACAATTGGTAAGATTCATTAAGCAAGAGCTTAATGAGGAGTAATGTTAAGAATGGAAATGAGAAGGGTTTGGGTGTTGGCTAACCACCACACAACAAATGGTCATCAGTTCACCATGCTTAACATGCATAAGAACTGGCTAGTCCATAAGCAAACGGCTTATGGTAAAGACTTCTCAAATCCGTTTATGGTTGACAGTTTACCAAAAATTGTAGGGTTCTCAACTCACCTTGCTTTATAGTAAAGAGTTGGCTAGTCCAGGATCAAACAGTTCCTGGTAAAGACATCTCAAATCCATTGATAGCTGATAGTTTGCTAAAAACTATATGGTTATCAATGCACCATGTTATGGCAATGAAGCATTAGCTAGTCCAAAAGCAAATGGCTTTGGGTAAAGACAAATCAAATCCGTTGATAGTTGATAGTTTACTCAAAACTATAAGGTTATCAATTTACCTTGTTGTTTACAATGAAGAATTGACTATTCCAAAGCAAACGACTACTAGTAAAGGAACATCAAATCCGTTAATGGTTGGTAGTTTGCCAAAAACTACAAAGCCAACTTAGTTGGATGTTGCTATGTTGATGAGAAGACATGTTGCTGATAAAGAGGAATAGCTGAAGATGTCAAAGATTATCAAAGATCAGATCAAGATTTGAAAGAATGTTTGTATACATCCTCCAAAAGTTCAAGAAGAGTAAACTGAAGAAACATGAAGTTAAACAAGTTGAACAATCATGTTTAGGCGAGGATTGTTGGGAATTATGTTTTCCTAACATAGTACTGCTAGTTATAAAGTTAGTACCGACAGTTATAGTTTGTACTGTTAGTATTAGTTAGTATTAGTTTGTACCGCCAGTACAAAATAGTTAGTACCGTTTATAAGATATGCATGAGTTATTATAGGAAAAGATATGCATTATCTTTTATGCATTTTGTAAGTCGGTTAGGGTTTATCCTTGGTGTATAAAAGGAACCATACGGCATTAGAGAAGATATCTCTTAATTTTCATAGTTAGTAATCTGTAATCTTATAGCAGATTAATATAAATTAAAGTTTAGTATTATTCATTGTTCTTCTTAGCGATATAAGTTAGATTCCGCATAACTTATAATTGTTCATAGTCATTGTTTCTCTTGTAGTTAGTGTGGAACTATCCATATTGGCTACAACCCTTAACAGGCTAGAAAGATCTATATTGACAGGGATCTACAGTTTAGAATAGAATAGAATTAACATAGATTAGATAACCAAGATATTAATTAAATTGAGAGATTTAACCTTGCTTTAAGTGTTCGACACCCTACTTACCACGAAACTACTACCGATTAGGTACACTGCCCGTTAAAGTGTTGTTTTTGGTTTAGTCGACAAAATATAAATTTAAAACTTGAATCATCTTAAATCAACCACACACTACAACACATCAAGTTTTTGGCGCCGCTGCCGGGGAGTGAAAATTAATCTTGATTTTTATTTGATATTTTAGTTTTTAACATTAGATTAGATCTAACCTTTATGATTAATGTAATTTAGAATAGTTTAAATTCCTGCTTGTTTATTTATTCTATTTGTGTAATACTGCGTATTTAGTTCACTGAACGTGATGTATTTGGTATTTAATAGTTTTTCTAGAAAGATTGTTTCAGGATGGACGGTCAAAACCTTACTATGGAAGGGTACATCAGGCTCGAGGAAGAAAAAGCTCATAAACTTAGAAAAGTGTTTAATTGGCAAACTATTACATATGGAAAGATCAGGGTTGATGACGATCTTTGCGACCTTAGATCTGTGGAAACTGAATTCCCGGCTATAGTCGTTAATGATGACTTTGCACCTCAGGATACAATTCAATGCAAATCTCAAGTAAGTACATCTGTCAACGATGAAAGTGACTTTAGAATATCATTTGACGAATCCGACGATGAGGATTACACAATAATTTGTAACAAAAAGTCGTTTTCTTGTAAAATGATTTTTGTCAACGATTTGAAAACGGATGCAAAAAGTGATTATGAAAAATTCATGCCTTTAATTCCATCACCTGAGCCTGCGATAAGTTGTTTTGATAATTTAGACTTCTTTAAAGATTTTGAGAACGGATTTCTAGCTATTGTTTACAATAATGCTTAAACGTCTAAATCAGATCTATTAACTGAACCAATTTTGAACCACCAACATATCAATGAATTTGATAAAACATCATTGTCAGAATATGACGAGGAGGAACAAAATATTTTATACTTTAATGATCTATTCCCCTTTAACATTATTCGTCCCGATGATTTAAAATCAGAAAAAGACAATGATGACAATGAAATCGATATAATACAGCCTTTTGAGAATAATGAAATTACACATGGGTCAACTATGCTTTTTGAAACAAGTCATGATAAAATCACTAAAAATCTCAAAACTAGAAGTTTTGTCATAAACTTAAATGTAAAAATCGTGATTTGGAGATATTACGCAAACGGAATGCTATTCTATCTCATTATGAATTTATGTGTGCCGTTTGGCGTTCCATTCGACTCTAAGTGGTATTATAAGGATGGTGATTGTGCAATAATGTTGCGGAGACCAGGGTATATTTTATTTGCTTTATTTTAAGAATATTGGTCTCCAAGGTTGGATATGGCGTATTAGGGTAAAACCTATACGGCATATCCACTTCTTTTAACAAGCGTTGACTAAGTCAACAAAATTCGCCTGTACGGCGTATTTAACTCACTTCGATATGACGTATCGAGTTTGGGTATAAAAGCCCACTCAATACGCCGGATCAAGTTTTACCATTACTTTTCACCAACACAAACACACACAATTTTTTTATAAAAATCTTGGAAGATCGTTTGTGATTTAATCAAGTAATCATTCCAATTTTAGCCGATCAATCGGTAATGTGTTTTTAAACCTTCTATCTTTTTTGATTTGATTGAACTTAGGGTTAGGGTTAGGATTTGGATTTTAATAATGTGCTTTAGAACCCTTTTAGGACTCTTGTTTCCCCCCTGAATTAGACTAGGAATTTTAAAGGGTTTTAAAACGGGTTAAAATAGGTAAAACAGGGGAACCCCGGTTCGTTTTTATAATTATAGACCAATACGGCGTATCCACCAGCTTAGATATGGCATATTGATAAATTTTTACCCAATTTTAAATCACCAATACGGCATATTCATTAAATTGAATACGATGTATTAAGAAAATTAAGATCCTGAAATCACAGACCCATACACCGTATTGACAAAAACCAATATGGCGTATTGACATACTGATCCCCATACGGCATATCCATTTTTGAATATCCACTCTCATAACATAAGATTTAAATTTCTATACTCTTGTGCTTTCCTCGATTGATTTTGTAAATATGGCTCTTCCACCACGTGAGCAGAGACACATATTTCTTAGGTATGAGGGGTTAGAGTATACAGATGCAGATATTACCGATTTTAAGGCGAGATTAGCTAGGATTCATAGGACAGGGGTGCATAGGGTGTCGGTATTTGATTTTTGGGGATTGCTAGATTTGATGGCTGAGGGGTTGACTGCTAGGATGTTGATGGAGCATCGGGATGATCAGGGTGTTAGCGTGTTCACCAGTAGGGCCTGGAGGAGACTTTTTGATATTATAGGCCGGTTGGTTCATGAGCTTATTTTGGAGTCCTTTAGTATGTTTAGGTTTGGCCAAGCCATTCTTGATTTGGTTAAACCTAGGACTCTACAGTTTCAGTTGGGAGGAGCTAGGAGGCATATGAGCTGGAGAGAGTTTATCTTAGCCTTGGGATTACCAACTGATGTGGAGATGCAGACTGCTGGATTTGGTACTTACTGGGCCGAGAGGGCCAAACAGATCCCCGACAAAGGGGATCTAAGGGATTATTGGATAGGGATCTCTTCTGCTAGAGATTTCCTTGGAACATCCCCATCGTACACTATGATTTGAGATCCTATTCGGGATTATTAGATAGGGATCTCTTCTGCTAGAGATTTCCTTACAGTATTGCTGGGAGGAGTCAGGCACCTGAGAAGGTGACCGTGACGGATTTGTTTTATCTGAGGGGGATGGACGTTGGCTCGGTCAATGTTCCTTATTTGTTGGCTAGGTATTTAAGGTTGTTTGATGCCTGGAGGAAGAGCGTGGCTCATATTTTTGGAGGGCAGTTTGTTGCTAGATTGGCTGAGCATTTTGGGCTTCTAACTGCAGAGATACTTAGAGGATTGACAGTTATTGCCCCTGAGCTACCGATTATTAATATGACAGAGCTGGTGAGGTTACAGATTTGTGCACATTTTGATGATACATGGCCCTGGGTGGCCATGAGACTAGAGAGGCAGCCTGGTGTTGTGGCTGATGCCCCTGCTGACGCTGAGGATACACCGATTGTTGACGAGGATGACCAAGCTATTCTGGCACCCGTACATGCACCTTAGCAGCCACCTCCACCACCGCCAGCTCCTACTAGGACCATGCCGCAGAGGATGGACAGACTAGAGGAGGATGTGCATGAGATACGCATGGCATTGACTAAGAAGCGCGAGGTGATTGACGCGATGGCTCGTGATTTTTCTAGGTTTAGTACATAAGCTATCATTGGCTTAGGGTAGATGATGGAGAGAGCAGGAGTTACGTACACACCATATTCTCATACCCATGTACCATACCAGAGGCGCGTCAGACGCAGGACTGATGAGGCCAGTACCTCCACAACACAGCAGGACCAGCAGCAACCAGACCCATGATCCCTCATATCTTTATCTTATGTTTATATTTGTACATTTATTATTCATGTTGTGATGTATCTAACTATTAAAACAGGTTCTCATATTTTGTATATATGTCATGATATGACGTTTTAGTTTGTTTGTGCATGATAGAACAAGGCCTAGCAGTATGTTCAGCAATATAGTTCATATAACGGAACCAAGCAGGATATTAACAACAAATGCAAGAATGGAGATGATTTCAAATATGAAGGAAGCTGAAGAAAATTCTAACTTAAAGACTTTGCTGTAAATAAAAGTGCTTCCCGGGAGACAACCCGAATTATTATTTAATTTTGTTATCAAGTCTATCTTCCCAGACATCAATACGGTATATCCGCCCCATACCATACGGCGTATTGATTGTCTGGACGTTATCAGTCTTTATATTTGTTGCACTTTACAAACATTAATGTCATATCTATGAATACGTCGTATTTATTCATTTGATACGCCGTATCCACAGTCTGACTCGTAATTAGTTTGTTTTGTTTAATTTAAATTAACCGTAGGTACCAAGATAGGAATGCACTTGTTCTTCTTATATTTTACACAGGACCTCAAGAAAGAAATATCGACAAATATTGGTAGAGAATTTTCAAATCTAGAAGATCTTGAAGTGTTGGTGTCTTAAAACTTTAAGGCGGCTGTTCAACACGTATTATTGCTCATAAACGCAACTTGGAGAATCTATCGAGCAAATATCAAGGGAGTTTCTCATTCTAATTCTTTTTAAATTCCCGTATTTAATAATTATCTATACAACGAGGACGTTGTGTAATTCAAGTGAGGGGATGGAATTAGAATGTTTACTTGTCCTAATTTTTAAAATAAAAAGCTTAAATTTTTTTTTTTTTCAAGCATACTTTTGTGAAATTACATGTTACATAACCCGCACACAATAACCCCTGTTAGATATTGTGAGGATTTAACCTTTCTGTTTCCAAATGTTTACCCAAATTCCACAAAATATGAGTGTGCAGGTGATGTAATGGACTTTAGAACTTGGCTTGGTATATCTATTAGAGACCACAATAATGAGTATTATGGATTTAATTAGAGTAACTTGTTTAAATTGGTAAATTTTAGGATTACACCTAAATTGCCTTTACATGTTGCTTATTAACTTTAGAGTGATGATCCACTAGAACAACCCGTAGAGCCAATCCTTTAGGAATTACACCAACTATTTGTTTCGTTACACCATTACACCTTAACCTACCTTGTTAGATTAAGTTTAATTTATAGTTGCTAGTTGCTTAAAGTGTAAAGTTTGTATTTCCCAACTCTTGTGTCATTTTCTATCTTTAGTGCGGTTGGAAATTTGCATATTGCAAATGGGAACGTATATTAGTAGTCAAAACTCATGTGATTTTACTACCGTCACAATTATTGGTGAGTTCGAAGAACGAAGAATTACCAAAGGAATTATCCAGAATTATTATGATCGTGAAGATGGTGAAACTGCACCGAGATTTGAAGTATAGTTAGCATAAAAAATCAAAAAAAATGAGAAAAATACAAAAAAGAGAAAGAAAGTTTGAAAATAGTCATTTCGCAAAGAGCATTACCGAAGGAATTACACGAAGGATCGATTATTCATTGATACGTTAAAAAAATCAACGATGTAAAGTATTATACAAAGTGGAAGATATCACCATTTGCCTTGTAGATTATGTAAAGTTTTGGGATGATTGGGAAGTTGATCGTTACGGGAACGCCAACTTAGGTTGTTGTTTTTGATCTATAATCAAGACGTTGTAAATAGTTGTGTCTTTATCATGTTAACGGTCGGGAAACAAGTGTCTAGCAACTTATATCTTAAGTCTTAATCTATTTGTTTCTTGATTTTATTTAACAACAATTTACTTCCCTCTCACTTAATGATTAGCCACTGGTTTTACGCGAATGAGGGTTCATACGAACATCCATGTCTATTCCGTCGATACGGCCATGTATGCATGTCTTGTACCTCGTTGGTTTATGACTTTTGGTGAAAGTTAGAAGGTTCCTACCCTATATCATTCTTCATCCTAACAGTTAGTTAAATTCGAATGGGGATGTGATCGAACACTCATGTCTATCTTGGCGATTCGGGTGTGTATGAGTGCTTCAGCTGCCTTGTTGGAGTGGTACTTCTGGTGAAAGATTGTAGAATGATCAACCGTACGCCTTTCAATACAAAAAAACCCATATTTACCTTTATAAACTTGTTACTCTTTGGCTTTAGTGGTGGAGATGTGTATCCTTGCCAAGCTTATGTTAGAATACTCGTCACGACTAAGCAATTGAGCGAATTAGTTACATGTTACCACATAGATTAGTTGAGTGATTTGAGTGTTTTCATCTTTCTATTTCGTGAGATGTTTGGTTGTGTACTTGTAATAGATCGAATAAGTGCTTTAACGGAAAATATCCTTAAGAATACATTTTTATAAACTTCTAAAGGCTACTTGAGGACAAGTAGGATTCAAGTGGGGGGATATTTGATGACATCAAATAACATCTATTTTATAGCATCATTTATCCCACGATATTAACCCATTTTGTATAGTTATTGAAAAGAATTGTTACTTAATCGTTTATATTTGAGAACAATAATTATGGAGTAATTGGTGAAAGTTAGCAAAAGGTGCGCATTCTGGAGCTTAAATGAAGATATTTTGAAGATGATTATTCTGAAGACCAATACGCCGTATCTATCAAGGAAGATACAGCGTATCTGTGCCAGTGCTCACCAAAGACCATAGAAGAATAAAGATCAATACGCCGTATCCAGAGGACTCAATACGCCGTATTCAAGATATAGAATCAATATAATATTCTGAAAGATGTCAAACGTGGTCCCTACTCCAAGAAACCCCAATACGCTGTATCCAACCTATTGGATACGCCGTATCAAACCGACATCCATACCTTATAAACAGAAAACTCAAAAATGAGTTTTAAGTGTGCTAAATCATATTCTCGATACCTAAACCACAAAAGTCAATTTTCAGAGGAGAAAAAGAGCAGAAGAGGTCGAGCAACGTATTCAATTCCATAGAAGACAACGTGTAATTCCATATACTTTAGTAATCATTCAGTTTTTGGTATCATTCGTTAACTCGGTTAGTTTACCTTGGCTAAATAATTGCTCTTGTATTTATTATGACGTTTGAAGGCTAATACCTTCGGGTATTAGCCATTATTATGAAGATTTGAATGTTTGGTATTTGTTTATCTTGATTTCTTGATTTATCGTTGAGTGCTTGTTTATGTTTATCAATTTATACTTGTTTACGCGCTTTTGTATGCGACCTATCATTCAACTGGATCTAGTGAAGCGGACCAAGTAGATCTAGAGTCCGGGATAGCTCTCCATATAGTAATTTATACATCTAGAATCATAGTTACACAAATATTGTCCTTCTAAGTCTGTGTCTAGGATACGCTTCGGGCTTAACTAGTTAATTGGATATTGCCAATGGTTTATTGATCGTGTTGACTAGCAGGTGACCTAGATAATTCAACAAGTAACGTTCTGATTCCATTGGATAGTTGGACAAGTGGACTACTAGTGTATAAATTGCCATTAAGCGGTAAGTGGGTAAAGTCTCTATGAGCTAGGGTTTAACAAGATCACCATTGCTTTAATCCCTAAGATAGATTATAATCAGCAAATAAGGATGCTTTATGCGGATGCTTTAATTATGACAGAATTAATGTGTCTAGGTCTTAGGAAGAAGTCCCGCCTAAGTCTTAAGAATGATATGCCACCTCGAGAGAAGAAATCATTGCACTTAATAAACAAACCAACGTTCTAATCGGATTAATAATGGTTAATACAGTTTTCTATCATAAGGCTCGACCGCTCTTTTATCTTCTGTTAATTTGCTTGCGTGGGTTAAAGTGTCTTGAATTGATTGTAGTCACCAACCAAACCCGTGCCAGTCTCTCAGGCTGAAACCCCCCTTTTACCTGTTAGAATTAGGATTAGAACTAACATAGGATTAGCATAGGTTTGACTTAGATTAGAATTAACTTAGATTAGATAAAACCAAAATATAAATAAATTGATAGATTTAACCTCGCTTCAAGTGTTCGACACCCTACTTACCACGAATCTACCACCGATCAGGTACACTACCCGTTAAAGTGTTATTTTTGGTTAAGTCGGCAAAATATAAATTTATAACTTGAACTATCATAAATAAACTCCACACAACGACACATCAAGTTTTTGGCGCCGGTGTCGGGGAGTGAAAATTAATCTTGATTTTTATTTGATGTTTTGGTTTTTAGCATTAGATTAGATCTAACCCTTAGGAGTAGATTTAGAATAAGTAAATCTGTCTTTAATTATTTGTAAGTTAAATTGTTCATTTTAATTGTTCCCTATTATTCTATTCTGCTCGAAAGACGATACGCGCATTTTTACATCAATTGAATACGACGTATTCATTCTGATCAGCTATACGGCGTATTCAAATATTTGTATATGACGTATCAATTGTTTTCTTTACAAGTCTCTTTTTATAGAATAGCTTTACTTTAAATCATGTCTTACTTTTCAGGAACAGGGTCCAGACTCTGTCCATATCATTTTATCTATCCTGAAAGAAGCCTGACAATGGAAGAGATTTTATACAAGTTCATTGATGACGGAAAACGTGAACAAGATGAGATGAGGGCATTCATCTGTGACTTCCAAACTACCAACGAGCTCAAGGAAAGAAATAATTCACTAATCGAGCTCAGATTTGGGGTACAAGAGTTGTTGAAAGTAATGAATAATGTTCAAGTGATTGATTACGAAGTTAAAGGAGTAACTACTAGAGGCGGAAAAACTACAACTCAAAATATTCATGATAACAACACCGATGTGCAACCGGAAGAACCTCCAGTTATATATCGTAATAAACTGGTTGGATCAAACGAAGTCCTCGGAGAAAATCAACCTTAGAAGACTAACGAACCTTTCGTTCAGTCATCAAGTGAAGTATAAACACCACCATATACTTTCCCCAGACCATGAGAAAAGAAAAAGAAGAGGCTCAACAGAAAAAGTTTTTGGAAAACCTAAAGCAACTCCACATCAATTTGCCTTTCATTGAAGCATTAGCTTAAATGCCGAAGTATACCAAATTTTTGAAAAGTTTGCTAACAAATAAGGCCAGACTCGAAGAGGCTTGCAAAATCACTATGAATGAAAGATGCTCTGCGATATTATTAAACAAGCTTCCATCAAAAGAAAAGATCCTAAGGAGTTTAACTATTTCCTGTAACATTGGCTAATCTACAAATTATTATGCATTAGCAGATCTAGGAGCTAGCATAAGCTTAATGTCGTACACGATGTACGAGAAACTTGGTTTGGGAGAACCAAAGGCTACTAGAATGAGCTTAGAACTTGCAGATAGGTCGATCCAATACCCAAGAGGAATAATTGAAAATGTGCTCATAAAAGTGCATAAATTCGTTTCTCCCATAGATTTCATCATACTAGACATGCCCGAAGATTCAAGAGTTCCTATAATTTTAGGAAGACCATTTTTGGCAACCGCTCGAGCTATGATTGACGTGTTCAAACAAAAAGAAAAAGGGGAAAAAAATAAAGGGGGGGGGGGGGGGGGGGGGGGGGGGGGGGGTATATAAAACGCCACTAAGAGTTTGGATGAGACGTGATCTTTGACGTAGACCAATTGATTAAGAACAAATCTACTGAAGATGATGAATGTTATGGGATTGATGATTTGGATGACACAATCAACGAAGAAGCTCAAAAATTACTAGCAAATGAGGAACCTGATTTGTTTCTATCAAGAGGACTGGAAAAAATCATTGAGCAATCCAGACCTAGAATACTGTGAATCATGCTGAGAGACATAACGATGATGGTTCTGATTCAAAAAACTCGACAAGAAAAAAATCGGCGTATCAACTCTGTCAATACGCCGTATCCAAGTTGCGCAGGAAACAACAAAACACGATGAAGTTAAAAGTGAACACCTTTATTCGGCTAGTGCTAACGAGATCGAAGATAAAAAAGAGAAAAAAAAAAAAAAAAAAGAAGAAACCCGAGCTGAAAAATTTGCCTCAACACTTAAATAGCATAGCCCTTCACTGAGATAAATCCTTCCCTGTTTTACTCATACCAAATTATCAAGAAAAGGAAAAAAATGTCACTTTTTGCAAGAATTGAAGAAAACCCCCCCCGGTAAAAAGGGGGAGCAATCGCTGAAAATAGATCGGACATCAAGTGAACCAATCCGTGATACTAGTACGCACAAGATTTTAATAGAAGATGACTACAAACCGGTCATTTAACCCAAAGGCGTCTAAATCCTAAAGTCCAAGATGTTGTGAAAAACAAAACTATAAAGCTACTTGATTCCGGGCTAATTTATCCAATTTTAGATAGTTCATGGGATAGCCCTATTCACGTTGTGCCAAAAAAGGGAGGGATGACTGTAGTTTTGAATGATAATAATGAATTGATCCCTTCTCGCACAGTTACAGGATGGCGAGTGTGCATCGATTACCATAAACTTAATGATGCAACTCAAAATGATCATTTTCCTCTTCCTTTTATCGACCAAATGTTAGAGCGTTTATGTGGGAATAAATATTATTGTTTTCTTGATGGATTTTCAGGATTTTTCCAAATTCTAATCGCTCCGAAAGATCAAGAAAAGACAACCTTCACCTGTCCTTATGGGACTTTTGCTTACCGACAAATGTCGTTTGGATTGTGCAATGCTCCTGCTACTTTTCAAAGATGCATGACGGCAATCTTCCACGACATGGTGGAAGACCTTATGGAAGTATTCATGGATGACTTCTAAGTATTTGGTAACTCTTTTGATTGCTGTCTAGCTAAGTTAGATAGAATGCTCTCTAGATGTGAGGAAACCAACCTTGTGCTAAATTGGGAAAAATGCCATTTTATGGTAAAAGAAGGGATCATTTTAGAACATAACATTTCCGGAGCTGGAATTGAAGTTGATGGAGCCAAAATATATGTGATAGCTAAATTACCATACCCAACGAACGTAAAAGGAGTTAGAAGTTTTCTAGGTCATGCTGGATTTTACCGAAGGTTCATAAAAGACTTTTCCATGATCTCTAAACCAATGACCTAGATTTTAATGAAAGATGCAAAATTTGTTTTTTCTGATGATTGCAAAAAGGCGTTTAATATTCTGAAAGAAAAACTAACCACTGCGCCTATCATACTATCTCCCGATTGGAACGTGCCCTTTGAATTAATGTGTGATGCTAGTGACTTCGCTGTTGGAGCTGTTTTGGGGCAACGAATTGATGGAAAATTCAAGACATTTATTATGCTAACAAAACCTTGAATAATGCCCAAGAGCATTATACAACCACTGAGAAAGAACTTCTTGCAGTTTTTTTTCTGTTTTGATAAGTTTTGTTAATATCTTGTCTTATCAAAAACTGTAGTCTACACTGATCATTCTGCTTTGAAGTATTTGTTCAGTAAACAAGACGCCAAACAGGCATATCTGTGGTTTACGTGCTCCTTCTACGGATTTGACATAGAAGATTTAAGGAAAAAAAAGAGACAGAGAATTTAGCTACTGATCATTTATCAAGACTTGCGAACCCAGATTTAGGAACATTCACGGATGAGAAAATCATTGATGAATTTCTTGACGAACATGTTATGATATTAAAAGCCGAGCTCAATAACGATGAACCATGGTATGCTGATTATGTTAATTATATTGTTGGAAAGATTGTGCCTCCAAACTGGACACCTGAAAAAAGAAAAAGATTTTTTCTCTCAAGTTAAGAATTATTTTTGGGACGAACCCTATGCATTCAAGCTATGCTCGGACAATGTGATGAGAAGGTGTGTTGCTGGGAACGAAATCCATGAAATCTTGGTGCATTGTCATTCTGGACCAACTGGGGGACATCATAGTGCGTCGATTACTGGAAGGAAAGTCTATGAATCTGGATTCTATTGGCCTAGAATCTTTAAAGATGCTAAAGATTATGTGATGAGATGCGATGCATGCCAAAGATCAGGGAACATATCATCAAGGAGTGAGATGCCACAGAACAATATTTAGGTATGTGATGTATTTGACATATGGGGGCTAGACTTTATGGGGCCCTTTCCGAACTCGAAGGGGAATAAATATATACTAGTAGCAGTGGATTACGTTTCAAAATGGGTTGAAGCCCAAGCTCTTCCTACAAACGATGCTCGCGTTGTGATTAGATTTTTGAGAAGACTTTTTGCAAGGTTCGGAGTTCCTAAAGCTTTAATTAGTGATCGGGGAACACATTTCTGTAACTCTCAATTAGAAAAAGCCTTGCAAAAATACGGAGTGACTCATAAACTATCTACTGCATATCACCCTCAAACCAACGGACAGACTGAAGTGACCAATCGAGCTATAAAATGAATTTTGGAAAGATCAGTGGGGTATAACCCGAAGAATTGGTCAGAAAAGCTTGATGATGCATTGTGGGCATTCAGAACTGCTTACAAGACGCCTACTGGATGCACCCCCTTCAGATTGGTTTATGGAAAAGCTTGTCACCTATCTGTGGAGATTGAACACAAAGCATATTGGGCACTAAAACAATGTAATATGGATCTCACAGCTGCAGCGAAAAACCATTTCATGGAACTTAATGAATTGATGGAATTACGAGATGGAACATATGAAAACACCTTGTTAGGAATACGAAATTCCTAGAAAAGTCTCGGTCACTTCATAGATATCGGAAGATAGCTCGTCAAGTAATATTTGGAAACTTACATAGGTAACTAGTCCAAGGTCCATGGAAAGCCCATGTAACCAAGGCCCATGTCCACCTCATGTAAGTATAAATACCCTCTCCACACATGGAGAGGGTGTTGGTTCTCTTTGTAATTTTCACATAGTTCAATCAACCTTCTTATTTTTTCTTTTTACTTTCTCTCTCAACTTTCTCTCTCTAGTTCATCTTTTGTGTGAAATGAGTTTTCTTCAATTGGTATCAGAGCCATGGTTCTATCTTGGTTCCTTTAGTTTTTTCATTGTGTTTGTGGTTTTGTTTTGAGCTTATTGGTTCGGCTTATTTTCTTCTACTTTATTCGGCTTATTTTTATTTAACTTTCACTCGTCATTTTTTGTTGTTGCTACAATTTTAATGTGGGCTTACTGTTCATTTCATTCTACTTTGGGCTTATATTTCACTCAATAAGGGTGCGTATTCTTTTGTTTTTGCTTCAAGACTAGAAAAAGTCAAGGGCAGTTTAACCATAAGGGTGCGTATTGGCTTATTTGCTCGTATAAAAGAGCTTATTTTGTGGTGTAAAAGTGCTTATCATTGTAGCTTATTATCTTGTGGTCTCGTTTTGTAGAATGAAACAAAGACAAACTTGGCTGAAACGAAGAGAAGAAGAAGACGCGTTCAAGGGTTGATGCTTTTCAGACCGAACTATCAATTTGTGAAGAACGAACGAGTTCAACTCAAGCATAACCGAACGAGTTCAAGACTTCTACAACCAAACTAGTCATTCAGAAACAACCGAACGAGTTAAGTCATTCATCAACCGAACTAGTCACTCTTCATGAACCGATCGAGCAAAAATTTCAAGTCGAACCGATCTAGTCATTCTTCCTTGAGAACCGAACTAGTCGAAAACTTAAGCACCGAACTAGTTCAAGCTTTTACAACCGAACGAGTTCAAACCAAGATGGAACCGAACTAGTCGAAATCTTAAGCAACCGAACTAGTCAAAAAACCCTTTAGGAACTGAACTAACTCAGACCCGAACAAGTCTATACACGTTTAAGTTTTTTTTCGGATTTTACGGTTTCGTGTGACGTTCAACGACGGGACTTAAGACATACATCGTTGTGATCGTGACTCATTTTCGATCAACATAGTATATTTAGTTTTTGCCGACGATAACCGTAGCACTTCGCGAGACAAGATTTACAATCGTATCATTTTTTTTCCAATGTCAACGAAGAAGAGAAACAAATGCAGTGCATGTGTTCTATAATTTTTTAATATTGTTTAAATTTTAAAATTTTCATTTTTAACCTTAATTTTCAAAACCATTTCACTTTTTAGCACTTAGTTAATAACTATTTTACTCTTAACCCTTTGCTTTAAAACAAGTTTAATTTGAACCTTTTACTTTAATACTATTTTGAATTTCAAACTTTTATTTTTACAAATTTCTTATTATTACCCTTTATTTTTAAAACAATTCTTACTTTTAGTTTGAGGTTTCAAACTTTTTCAACACTAGCCCTTTAATCATTTTCACCGTTACTCCTCAAAAGTGAAACGTAATCGCACTGTTACTTCTTATTTGAGTTTAAATCAACCGATACTCATTTTAAGCTGAAAGTTTGTGCACCGTTCATCGTTTTCGCTCGTTATTCGTCAATAAAAGCTCAAGTTCTTCAACAACAACAACGATTTCATCAACAATTAATCATTATTTCATGGTTTCTTCTTGATTTTGTAAAATCCCGTGAAATATTTAATTCTTTTCTCGGTTTTAATCATAGATTTGTAAAATCCCGTGAATGTTAATTGCTTCGTCAAAACCACAACAAAATCACTTAATCTACTTAAGTTCCTTATATTTCATTTCACACATCGAACTTCAATGGAATCTTTGAATTTTAATTCTCAAGAGAGAGAGAGTTGCATCAGTTGAAACAAATGCAAGACATGGCAAAGGAAAGTTGCATGATATCATTTCGCCTACTTCATTCACATCTCAAGGTTCTTTCAATCAAGGGAGGATTCGAACGGGCATGTGTGGCACTATTTGATCAAGAATCAGAACTTTCACATAATCGTTGTTACTAAATTTGGATAATCTAGAAAAGCAACTTGATAGATAAAAATTTCAAGAAACTGAATCCATTGGTACGTTTAGAGTGCTCATGAAACAGTTTCAGACATTCATCAATTTTTGATACTGTTTCGATGATTTTGATGGTGCAATGATACGCAAGTCCTTTCTAGAATACACTCGAACCGAGATTCAACAATTCCGTGATACACTGATCCAACACATGGAATCCGTTAAGAAGTCTATTGATGAAAGAGCACAGCATAAACGAGAAAATAACAGAAGGGTGAATGATAGAGTGATGCAGTCAAAAGAGGGAAAGGTGGATTCGAGTACAGCATTAGATGCTGGTTTGGTTGTTACGGAAAGCAATGAGACAGAATCAGAAAGGCATGTTTCAAGCAGCAGATCCGGGAAAGATACACATGCTGAGGATGCAGAGATCAACTCCGTGAATGACAAACAGCCATTAAGAAAAAAAAAAAAAAGAAAGAAAAAAAAAAAAAAAAAAAAAAAAAAAATAAAAAAAAATAGCTGAGGTTACAATTGACTGTTTAACATGACCTCTTGCAATGAACAACAACATTCAGTGCAATCAGAACCTAATATGACCACACATCTGTTGGAAAAGGTTGATAGAAATACCATTCATGATTCAACAAATATGTGTCATAGGGGAGGAGAGATTGAACAGAATGCTGAAAAATGTCAAGTTTCATGTCCTTTACTTGATCCATCATTTGATAACATGACAACTGAATTTTCAAACCAATCTCTCGAGTCTGAAAATATTTTTCTCAAAAAGACCGTTGCCCAACTTCAAAAAGATTTTTCAAGAATGGAAGCACATTGTGTTAACATGGAACTTAAATATCAAAATCAAGCTTTAAAAGACGGGCAACATGGTCAAATTTTGAATGAAACAAGTAATAAAGCCAAGATTAACAAGGAAATTGAGGTACTTGAAAAGATCAATATCGAATTGGAACATAGTGTGGCTAAATTACTTGCAGATAATGAGAAGTTGCATAAGGAAAATGAGCATTTAAAACAGACTTACAAAGATCTTTACGATTCTATCAAAACGACACGAGTTCAGACAAAAGACCATAATGACTCACTGATTGCTCAAATAAATAGTAAGACTGTTGAAAATGCTGATTTAAAGGCTCAGATTCAGGAAAAGGTTTTTGCGAATGTAGCGTTGAAAAACGAATTAAGAAAGTTAAAAGGAACTAGTGTGGATACTAAGTTTGCAAAACCATCAATCTTGGGGAAACCGGTTTTACAACCACCCAGAAACCAATCAGTTGTTAGACAACCGAATGCGTTTAAATCTGAACGACCTAACTTTTCAAACATGGTATGCCTCCCAATTGAATGATAACGCGTTTTGTCAAAACTAGTCACTCCTCATTATTTGCCAAAAGTTAGAGAATCTGTGTTTGCAAAACTCCAACATGTGATTGCACCTGGCTCATCTAGGAATTGTTCTAAAGAATCGTATGGGTCAAATGACATGGCTCATAATTACTATCTAGAGGAAGCTAAGAAAAAGACACAAGACAAAAATAGGAATCTTAAACCTAGGAAAATGCTTTCTGCTAAAACACACAACACTCCTAATGCTTGTACACCAAAACCTAGGAGCAATAATCAAACATCTATAATTGGCGCACCCCGCCCCCCCCCTCCCCCCCCCACCCCACGCCCCCCCAACTAGAATTTTATGAGGAAACGCTACAAAAGCTATGCAAAAAGCAGATCATTCTAGGAATCTTAGTTCATTTTCGGACTTCAAACACTTTGTGTGTTCGACTTGTCAGAAACGTGTCTTTAATGCAAATCAAGATGCCTGTATAACAAAATTCCAAAAGAAGTGATCTCATGCAACTATAGGCAACCCAATAAGACTAGAAACAGTAACAAACCCAGATCAACTAGTCCTACTCAGAAACTCTGGTAGGAAGAATCGAAAGACATAGTCTTTCCTCTCCAATAAGTCTTGCCCTTTGCATGAGAAAATAAACACTCCTAATCATACCTAGAGTGGAAACCGATGGGTAAATTTTTAACCTGGTCTGGTCTTAAGTGGGTTCCAATTGGAAAGACATTCACATCTAGACAACAAGGTTCAAATGATTATATCACTAACCCTTATAAATGCGATCAAACTCTTAATGTCAATGCAAGTACTCTTAACTTAAGTGCAGGTACATTTTGCAATCCTGAAAAGGAAAGACTCATAGTTTGTTTGCTGAAAAAAAGTGATATATCAGAAACCAAGGGTTCCAGGAATTTATGTATGATGAACAAGGATAATGGCTGTTGATTAATTCAGATCAACACCTGTGCTTCATGATAATGGGGTCTATAGACAACACTTCAGGCCCCGTTCCTCAAAGAAAAGAAAGGTGTACGTTTTAGTACGCTTTATCTTCAAAAGAAGAGAAATCTTCTTGTATCCTAAGTAAATATAAAATCATAAAAACACAAAAAGATTTTTGTATTTTTATTTTTTATTTTTATAAAACCTTTATAAAAACAAAATACAAAATTAAAAAATGAGAAAAATACAAAAAGAAGTTTTTCAATGGCATGTCTTTTGCAAACGATAATATTTACGTCCCTAGAAATGTCTTCATAAAGAACACTGACCATAAAAAAAGTTCGTGCAAAAGTTCAATGATTCAAAACATGCAAAGGCTTACATTATTTCAGAAATAGCAACCCAGTCATCATCTTAAAGGCAAGTATTTCAAAAAGAAAACTTGAACTCTCAACGGGAATCTTTTCTCGGGCATGGTCTACTTTATGACCATGCAAAGGCTTGTGTTTACTTTGCAACACAACCCGTGCTTCCTATATTTCCATAAGTGTACGTGTCAGTGCGCTTATGTGATAAAATAAGAGAAATCTATTATTTATTTGGTAAAAAGTAACTTCTACTTAATCAGTTTTTCAGTAATCACAAAAAGATTTTCAAAGACAATTCGACCACTAAAACAATGACAACAACTCTTTAAATAAAAGACGGGTCAGTGTTTGAGGGGGAGAAAGTGTCATCCAATAATCTTTTAAAACAGTCTTTCAAAATAAGTCATGAATAAACGGATAAAGTTGGATAATTGACTGGATAATAATTTTAAGGTGAGTATACACATTTATATAAACTACAAGAGCTTTAAGATGTCATTTGTTATAAATCTTATGGCCTTAATTACAATTTGAGACTTAGTGAATTCAGGCCTTAAAACTTACATGTCGATCAATAATGCCAACACCACAAAGTTTGTAAAAAGACTTAGTGAATGCTTGAAATACTTTCATAGTTTTAAAAGGCCTTGAAATTGATTCTCACAGACTAGATTTAAGCTTATTAATTCTTCAAACATGATCTCGAATTTGCTGATTTCGACTGTCGAAACCACAAGGGGGAAAGGAGTATTGATGTTACATGATATTCGCCATGGCTCATTTGAGGTTAGCTCTTTATCTTTTGAGGTTACTTCTTTTGATTTTAGGCTGTTTTGAATCTTTCGTGCCTATTTCAATCCACATGGTGGAAAGAGACATCTCGTCATTAGCCAGTATGCAATCATTTGAGTCCCCAGGTGGAATGTTAGAGTATTATCATTTAAAAACAAGAGAAAACTACTATCTGATTCAATTACCGTTTACCCAAACGGTCAATCCTGAAGCTAATTCTTAAAAGAAGTAGAAATATTGATAAAAAGGTACAGCAAAGGTATGATGATTCTAAGTTTAGTCATATTCTGCAGAAAAAATGAGTACAATTTAGGACTTAATTGACTTAGGAGTTTCCATTTCGACTACTTAGAGGTACTAATTGTGATATCCAGAGGGACAATAGTTGACTTTGGTGTTAAAATTTTATATCATCGTATCCTGAAGAGAGAAATCGCTCATCCGGGACTTAATAGTCTTTGGTGTAGCGGTATCAAATACTTGAAGTGTTTATTTTGTACTCGGATCTTTGGTTTTATACATTAAGACGCTTGAATGGCGGCTTGCAAGAAATTCTGAATCAACTCAAGAAAGGATTGCTGGTTTAGGGGGAAGGTAAGAAAACATCAACACCGACATCACTAACCACACAAGCTCAAGTTACATATGTATTTGAATCTATTTCATACTCAAAGTTTAAAGCAAAGACTTTCGTAACTTGGAAAGAAAGTTAAAGCAGTACTGAAGAGTGCTTGGACAGAGAAAGATCAGATTGACAACTTCTTAAAAGAAAGAAGGTTAATGAGGAGCTTAGAAAGTTCGTTGGTGGGAGATTGTACGAAGGAGACTACCAACGACTTTCTATCATATGAATTACTCATCATCAGGTCAAACACGTACATAATAATCTTGTGAATATATATAGTTAACTTAATGGTGATTCCTAAGAAGTGCCCTCAGTACAAAAAATCAAGATTTTTTTAGGATAGAATACAACAGTTTTCAAATTATAGTACTCAGCACTGTCTTATATTCCCTCAAATATTGAGGGGGAGCATTAAAATGTTCCTGATAGGTTTGTGTAACATTTTGTCCCCCTAATGTTAATCAATTGATATCCAAAAAAACCATGATGTAACATTTGGGATAAGGGGAGAAAAAGATAGAACTGGAAACATGCTTGTAATATATGTGATAAAAGTAGAAAAAAAAAGGACTCTGTGCGTTCTACGCATAGCAGTGCTAAATATCGATTATACATGTTAAGGGTTGAGCTTTTAGTGATGATAAAAACCGCCTCAAAGTGAAAATCTTTTTATATATATAACAAACACTTTGATTGAAATGATCCAATATTATTAGAAGTATTGTGATTGAAATACCCGAAAAGACCGACCATTTCTTAAATATTATGGAGATATACAGGTGGTTAGTTCATAGGTATTCCAATCCCATGATCCAGCCAGAATCGGAGGATCTACCCAGGTTAACCACTAGTTATGTGTAGAAGTTCCTTAGTTATGATAAAAGCCAAAAAGTGAGAAAGCGATTTAAATCCACTGAGATGAAACTAAAAACGGAACAAACCCAACAAGGTGATAGTTATTGAAGTCTCGGTAACAATGAAGGGGTTGAAGAATGAAAAAGAAATATAAGGATAAAGGGTGTAAAGAAAGAAGCCCTCCATACACTTAGGCAGAAATCGGGTCAATACATAAACTGTCGGAAACACTAAGGTGTTGTTTGACATTGAAGACTGTCATGGACCTAGTGATGCTATGCACAACCCTCCCTAGCTACTCAAGGTCTCTCAAAAGACTCTTGTTTCATTTCTCATGGAGATTATACGCATTTCTATCGACTTTCTCACTCTGAGTTAGTTGATATTGGAAAGGTGGCAGTCTGCTCCAACCTCCGATCACTAAAATCAAAGTGCACTATTGAGTCTAGAGCCAAAAGTGATCATCCATAAATCTCATTAGGACACTTGTCAAATTCTGCTTGCTAAGTCACACAATGTGAATAACAAGAAATATATAAAGAGTCCTACGCATTATACTTGTGATTTTGCCAGAACATCCGAGTGATTTCATTCACAATGAAGATGGAAATCCTGCTTGAGCCAACATCAAACAAGCTCATGGTAGGTGACTTGTGCGATTCTATACGAATCAAACTTGTGACAACTGGAAAGAAACGATGGTGCGATTCTATAAGAATCAAACTTGTTCCAGATTATGAATTGACAATTGATGACGAATTTTTGAAATGATCAACACCCTCGATGTGTCACAAACCACTTTAGCAAGTGACACGTCGAGTGATTTTCAAATTGATTTTTCTATTTCAATCGGTGAGATAGTAACTCACTAGTTCACTCTTATCGTGCTGTCTGCTTTGAGACGTTCCGATAATGAGAACATGCTGAGTTTGATGAATCTAATGCAAATGTGTTAGAAAGATTCTATACTTCAGCTGGAAATCCTGTCAAGAAGATTCTTCTTAAATTGAATCTACCTGATCACGGGTCGATCCTTATGGATTCGAAGGTTACTCCAACCAAACACGGGCGAATGACAAAGCCATATTCGTCCCCCCTCTTTATTGCTAACTATTTTAATGCAGGATACTTAAAGATGGTGGTGAAGGTACCTGTTTCCCGCTGACTCACAAGATCCATAGCCACATGCTCATACCCGACCGACAAACATAAAGACATCATGAAAGCTCAAGTACATGTTTCAAGACTTCCGCTACTTTGATACCGTACGTCTTTCTTGAAGTGACGAAGTATTAAAGTCAAAGAATTTCAAAGAAGTTTCCGTCACTCTGATACCGAACGTCTTTCTCGAAGTGACGAAGTGTTAAAATTAAAGAATTTCAAGAAAGATGCAACATTAAAGCTTTTCAAGTCAACAAATCAAGAAATATATGAGCATGTCGGTCCAGAAGTCACAAGTTACACAAGAAGTAAGATTCAGTAAGATAGCGACGAATTACGCTTGTTGATGATCTCAAGAAGTTCAAGATCACATTCTGATCATACAAATCAAGATAAAGGATCAAGCTCAACCTAAATTCAAATATCACTACATCATAATCACAAGATAAAAAAAGAAAGAAGTCTGCAAGCACAAGATAAGACCTTCATAGTATGATAGGTTAAGTTTTTGTACCATAAGTACCTCCCTTAGGGGGAGATTGTTAAATACAAATTCCTATAAAAGTCTGGTCACTATCATAGAATAATCCGAAGACACTCGTCAAGTAAATATTTTTGAAACTTACATAGGTAACTAGTCTAAGGTCCATAGAAAGCCCATGTAACCAAGGCCCATGTCCACCTCATGTAAGTATAAATACCCTCTCTACACATGGATAGGGTGTTGGTTCTCTTTGTAATTTTCACATAGTTCAACCAACCTTCTTATTTTTTCTTTTTACTTTCTCTCTCAACTTTCTCTCTCTAGTTCATCTTTTGTGTGAAATGAGTTTTCTTCACACCCGGATCTACAAAGAAAGAACCAAGAGATGGCATGACTCAAGGCTTCGGGGAGATAAAAATTTCAAAGCAGGAGACAAGGTATTATTATTTAACTCTAGAATTAAGATGCATCCAAGTAAGCTTAAATCAAAGTGGTACGGGCAAATGTGGTGAAAACAGTGTATCCGTATGGAACTGTGGAAATCATCGATAAAAACAGAATCAGTTTTAAAGTCAATGGACAGAGGCTAAAAAAGTACCACGATAGACATATTGATGCGGAAGAGAAAGAAGTAGTTGAATTGAATGAAGATACAACGTGAAGAGAAGCTGAAGAAAAGTCTAACTTAAAGACTTCGTTGTAAACAAAAGTGCTTCCCGGGAGACAACCCGGAATGTTATTTAATTTTGTTATCGAGTCTGTCTTCCCAGACATCAATACGACGTATCCGCTCCATACCATACGGCGTATTGATTGTCTGAACGTTATCTGTCTTTATTTTTTATGCACTTTAAAAACATTATTGTCAGTTCTGTCAATACGGCGTATTCATGCACATGATACGGCGTATTCAACAGACTGACCCGTATTTAGATACTTTTTACAGGTTTCTCAATACGGCGTATTCCAGTTTATGGATACGGCGTATCGATCTCCTGTACAGTTTGTTTAGTTAGTTTAAATTAATCGTAGGTACCAAGATAGGAATGCATGTTTTTTTTCTACTTTATACAGGACCTCGTGAAAGAAATATCGATGATTATTGACGAAGAATTTACAAAATCTGGAGATCTTGAAGTGTTGGAGTCTTGAAACTTCAAGGCGGCTGTTCAACACATAATCTTGCTCAATTAAACTCAACATGGAGAATCTATCGAGCAAACATCAGGGGAGTTTCTCATTCTAATTCTTTTTAATTCATGTATTTAATGTTTTATCTATACAACGAGGGCGTTGTATAATTAAAGTGGGGGGATGGGAATTAGAATATTTACTTGTCCTATTTTTCACATTAAAATGCTTAAATTATGCTCAAATTTAAAATTTTTTGAAGCATACTTTTGTTAAATTACTTGATACATAACCCGCACACAATAACCCTTGTTAGATATTGTGAGGATTTAACCTTTCCGTTTCCAAATGTTTACCCAAATTCCACAAAAATATGAGTGTGCCAGTGATGTGGTAGACTTTAGAACTTGGCTTGGTATATCACTCGAGACCATAATGATGAGTATTATGGATTTAATTGGAGTAACTTGTTTAAATTGGGGTAAAAATCGCCTTTACATGTTGCTTATTAACTAACTACACCGGTTAGTTAACCTCCCGTTTAAACCCTTTCCACTCTCATCTTTAGAGTGAAGATCCACTAGAACAACCCGTAGAGCCAATCCTTTAGGAATTTACACCAACTATTTGTTTCGTTACACCCTTACACATTAACCTACCCTGTTAGATTAAGTTTAATTTACAGTTGCTAGTTGCTTAAAGTGTAAAGTTTGTATTTCCCGAGTCTTGAGTCATTTTCTATCTTTGGTGTGGTTGGAAATTTGCACATTGCAAATAAGAATGTATATTAGTAATCAAAACTCATGTTATTTTACTACCGTCACAATTATTTGTGAAACCGAAGAACGAAGAATTACCGAAGGAATTATCCGGAATTATTATGATCGTGAAGATGGTGAAACTACACTGAGATTTGAAGAATAGTTATGAAAAAAAATCGAAAAAATGAGAAAAATACAAAAAGAGAAAGAAAGTTGAAGATAATCATTTCGCAATTACCAAAGGAATTACACGAAGGATCGATTATTCGTTGATACGTCTAAAAAATCAACGATGTCAAGTATTCTACGAAGTGGAAGATATCGCTACTTGCCTTGTAAAGTATGTAAAGTTTTGGGATGATTGGAAAGTTGACCGTTACAGGAACGCCAACTTTGGTTGTTGTTTTTGATCAATGATCAAGACGTTGTAAATAGTTGTGTCTTAATCATGGTAACGGTCCGGAAAAAAGTGTCTAGCAACTTGTATCTTAAGTCATAATATATTTGTTTCTTGATTTTTATTTAACAACAATTTACTTCCCTCTCACCTAATGATTAGCCGCTGGTTTTACGCGAACGAGGATTCATACAAACATGCATGTCTATCTCGGCGTTCCGGGTGTGTATGCATGCCTTGTACCTTGTTGGTTTATGACTTTTGGTGAAAGCTAGAAGGTTCCTACCCTATATCATTCTTCATCCTAACCGTTGGTTAAATTCGAATGGGAATGTGATCGAACACACATGTCTATCCCGACGTTTCGGGTGTGTATGTGTGCTTCAGCTGCCTTGTTGGAGTAGTACTTCTGGTGAAAGATTGTAGAATGATCAAACAGTACACCTTTCGATACAAAAACCCATATTTACCTTTATAAACTTGTTACTCCTTGGCTTTAGTGGTGGAGAAGTGTATCCTTGCCAAGCTTATGATAGAATACTCGTCATGACCAAGCAATTGAGCAAATTAGTTACATGTTACCACATAGATTAGTTGAGTGATTTGAGTGTTTTCATCTTTCTATTTTGTGAGGTGTTTGGTTGTGTACTTGTAATAGATCGAATAAGTGCTTTAACGGAAAATAGCCTTAAAGGATACATTTTTTATAAACTTCTAAAGGCTACATGAGGACAAGTAGGATTCAAGTGGGGGGATATTTGATGACATCAAATAACGTCTGTTTTATAGCATCATTTATCCCATGTTATTAACCCATTTTGTATAGTTATTGCAAAGAATTGTTACTTAATCATTTATATTTGAGAATTGCAGTAATTATGGAGTAATTGGTGAAACTTAGCAAAAGGCGCGCATTCTGGAGCTTAAATGAAGATATTTTGAAGATTACTATTCTGAAGCACACATTACGCGTATACATCCAAGGTAACGATATGGCGTATCCGTGCCTGCACTCACCAAAGACCACAGATTGAATAAATGATTCAGAAATTGACGTATCCCAGAGAGAATCAATACGTCGTATTCAAGATATGTAATCAATATAATATTCTAGAAGATTTCAAGTGTGGTCCCTACTCCAAGAAATCCCCAATACGCCGTATCAAACACTTGGATACGCCATATCTAACAGACTTCCAAACCTTATAAATAGAAAACTCAAAACGAATTTTAAGTGTGCTAAATCATATTCTCGATACCTAAACCACAAAAGTCGATTTTTAGAAGAGAAAAAGAGCAGAAGAGGTCGAGCAACGCTATCAATTCCATAGGAGACAACGTGTAATTCCGTATACTTTAGTAATCATTCAGTTTTTGGTATCATTCGTTAACTCGGTTAGTTTACCTTGGCTAAATAATTGCTCTTGTATTTATTATGACGTTTGAAGGCTAATACCTTCGGGTATTAGGTTATTATGAGAGTCTGAATGTTTGGGATTTGTTTATTCTGATTTCTTGATTTATCATTGTATGCTTGTTTATGTTTATCAATTTATACTTGTTTACGCGCTTTTGTATGCGACCTATCATTCAACTAGATCTAGTGAAGCGGACCAAGCAGATCTAGAGTCTGGGATAGCTCTCCATATAGTAATCTATACATCTAGAATCATAGTTACACAAATATTGTCCTTCTAAGTCTGTGTCTAGGATACGCTTCAGGCTTAACTAGTTAATTGGATATTGCCAATGGTTTATTGATCGTGTTGACTAGCAGGTGACCTAGATAATTCAACAAGTAACGTTCTGATTCCATTAGATAGTTGGACAAGTGGACTACTAGTGTATAAATTGCCATTAAGCGGTAAGTGGGTAAAGTCTCTATGAGCTAGGGTTTAACAAGATCACCATTGCTTTAATCCCTAAGATAGATTATAATCAGCAAATAAGGATGCTTTATGGCTAGATGTTTTATTATGACTGAAACTATTTGTGTCTAGGATCTTACGATGATGTAACGCCTAAGTCTTACGAATGATATGCCACCTCGAGAGAAGAAATCATTGCACTAAATAAACAAACCAACGTTCTAATCGGATTAATAATGGTTAATACAGTTTTCTTATATAAGGTTCGACTGCTCTTTCATCTTTTGTTAATTAGCTTGCGTGGGTTAAAGTGCCTTGAATTGATTATAGACACCAACCAAACCGTGCCAGTCTCTCAGGCTGAAAACCCCCTTTTCCCGTATAATTAGGATTTAGACTGACATATGTTTAACATAGGTTTAAAATAGAATAGAATTAACATAGATTAGATAACCAATATATTAATTAAATTGATAGATTTAACCTCGCTTTAAGTGTTCGACACCCTACTTACCACGAAACTACTACCGATTGGGTACACTGTCCGTTAAAGTGTTGTTTTTTATTTATTCGGCAAAATATAAATTTAAAACTTGAATCATCTTAAATATACCATACAACGACAGCACATCAGCAGTAAAACACAATGAACATATTATTCAACAAAACATAAAAGCTCCAATATTATTAAGCAAATAATACGAATATTCTCAAAGTATTAGGGTTACAAAGACCTTGAAGCTATAATAATTCTATGAATGACTCATTTTGTTTTGATACTCTATGAAAACTATATCAATCTTATTGCCCTAGGACCTCCTTTTATACACCAAGGAGTCCTAGTAGATTTACAATATATTCCTAACGACGTCAAATATTCCTATTTGATCTATTCTATAATAACTTTACCTTATCAATAAGTATTCTTTGATATCCAAACAATCTTTATCCTTTCTTCTGTCTTTATCCTTTCTCTGACAGTAGAAACTCTTTCAGCAGTCTTAATCTTTGAGCAGTTGTAACTTTTGTACTAGCAGCATTAACTTTTAACACTAGCAGTAGTAACTTATACACCAGCAGCATTAACTGTGTACAAGCAGTAGTAACTACTTAGAATATTTTCTTCAATCTTCACCAGCAGTACTAACTTTACACTAGCAGTACTAATATATACTAGCAGTAGTAACTGTGAGCTAGCAGTACTAACTTTATACTAGCAGCACTAACTACTTAGCATATTTTTCATTAAAGTTAATGAACATCACTAACTTTAGCTTAGCAGCAGTAACACAAACCTTAGCAGCAATAACTCTAAGATCATCAAGAAGTCTTTTAATCCCAACAAGTGAAGTTCTTTATCCTTTAATCTTTCAATATGTCTTATTGTTTGATTAATTATTGTTCTTCGCTTGTCTTTAACATCTAGGGCTGATCTATTAGTGTTTACTTATGATTGCATGAAAACATAGTTTGTTGTTCCTTTTTAAATATTGCTTATTGTTGATAGATGTGCCCGTTAGCTTCTAGAAAAACTGCTTCTTAATTTTGGCGAAGACGTCTAGGACGTAATGATTGTAGACAGAATACCTGTGCGTAGTAGTATGTAGGTAATTTATTTATATGTTTTACTTATTATATTTTCCTATATTTTACTATTAACAAATACTAACGGGCAGTGAACACGATCAGTTTTAGGTTTGTTGGTAAGTAGGGTGTCGATCATTAAGAGCGAAAGCGTTAACACTTAATTTTATCAATATTTTAGTTGTCTATGTTAGTCCTAATTAAATCTACTTACACCTAAACTAATTGTAAAGGAGGGGTTTCAGCCTGAGAGAGTGGCATCGAGGTTTTGGTTTAATTAAGCTAAATGGGCAATATACACACAAAAACAGATAAACAAACGATACAACAGCGGTCTAGGCCAAATGTAAGAAAGTATTAGCTAGTTTAATCTAATAAAATGTAGGAATTGTTTACGTGTGCAATGATTGTATTACTTCATTGGTGTTATATCATTTCCTAAGCTTAGGTAAGTCTTCTCTCTAAACTTTATTAAGTTAATCATGTCACAATTAACCTAATGCCTCATAAAGCATACACTATTGATTATAATCTATCTAGGAGACAATATTGGTGATATATCAAAACCTAGCTCATCGAGGCTTTACCCACTTATGCCTAATCGTTATATATATGTTGGTAGTTTGCGGTCCAAGCACTTACCCAAGGAAACGGAACGTTATGTGTAATCCCAAGTTACCTCTTAGTCTACCTATTCACTTAACCAAGGGAAGATACCTGGGCTTAAATTTAAAGTCCTATTATTCCAGAGTTACATATATAAGCTGTATGTAGTTCTATCCCAGACTCTAGTCTCCTATTCTGTATAACTAGATCCAATTGAATAATAGATTAAACACATAATCAAACATAAAGAAGTATGAAGTGATAAACATAATCAATATGCAATGAAAAGGTAAACAATCAGTATAAACAAACCAAACATTAAATTATCATAAACATAGCTAATACCAACAGGTATTAGCCCATAGTCATTGTAACAAAATACATTATCATAGATAAACGATGATAGTAAAGAGAACGATACTATAACCGAACGCGTATAACATATTATTAAGATTACAAGAGTTTCCTATTAACATGAGGCACCTGCTAACCTTCTTGGCTTCTTGAAATCGTCTGTAGATTAAACTTGGTGGTTTAAAGCATGTTGAAAATTGAATGTTGGGTTTTCAATTTATAAGCTATGAAAATAGGTTGATACGCCATATTAGAAGGGTCCGATACGGTGTATTGGGTAACTTGAGTGGGATCCACAATTATAATATTCTAGAATATTTGTCATCTGCTTCCCTATACGGCGTATAGGGTCTTGTGAATATGGCGTATTGGCTTGAAATCATGTTTTCTCTGAATGTTGACCAAAGTATCATATACGGTGTATCTGCTGATGTGGATATGATGTATTCTTTAAAATTGGGAAATGGTATTGAATTAGTCTAAGTCTTGATATACGGTGTATCTATCTAGAATGATACGGTGTATTTGTTGTCAGAATCAGTAGACTTTCTTGAATTCTTAGTTTATGCTCCAAAACATGTGCTTTTCGTCATATTTCGTCAATTGCTCGATAATAACTAAGATTAACACAAATAAGCGATTAAGTATCAAATATTATATAAAATAATGTAAAACGAGCAATATAGTTGGGATAAATGATGATAATATTATGACCTTATTTGATGTCATCAAATATCTCCCCACTTGAATTCTACTTGTCCTTAAGTAGACTTTAGAAATATCTTATGAAAATGTATCCCAATTGACTAGGATTTTTCCTTTAATCATTCTTTTATTCAATTACTAGCACACAACCAAACACCTCATAAAATAGGAAAATGAAATCACTCAAATCACTCAACTAATCTATGTGGTAACATTTAGTAGTTCGCTCAACTGCTCGGTCATGACGAGTATTCTATCATAAGCTTGGCAAGGATACACATCTCCACCACTAACGCTAAGGAGTAACTGGTCTAAAAAGGTAAATTGGGTGAATGTGATAAGGTTTAAGGGTTTGATCATTCTTTTCAATCTTTAACTGTAACCCCTGCCCTTTTTATATTTTGAATGTTCTAATTTAGTCCTTTGACTATTTGACGTTTGTCAATTAATTAGAATATCGTACCGTGTAGACGGTGGTGAGATTATGAGATATGAAGCATGTTATGGTTTATTACGTATAATAAGCCTTATTGGAGGACACTATTATGCTATGTGAGTTCTGGGTGGTTGACCCGTGAATTTCTAATAAACGCCAAAAAACGAGTCCCGACACGTCCGTTAATGTCCAAATTGAGTTTTGTTCGGAGGTCTATAATTGAAAATATGTCAAGTAATATCTAAGTTATTAGAAAACTTTTTTAAGGAATAAAAATGTAAGTAATCTTGGGGAATAATTTACGGTTGAGTTTTATGAGCTTTTAAGTGATCCTGACACGAAAAGAAGTCCCCGAACCCACTTTGGATTCCCATGGCCGGTTCAAACCTTGTGGGAGACAAGGTGGCTTAATTTTAGCTTACTTGGTCTCTTGTTGGTACATAGTTTTGGATTATAAGTTTTGTAAACTATCCTAACCCACTTTTCTCATTACTTGAATTCAAATCACACACACGCTTTTCTTCTCTCTTCTTTGGTTCGTCCGAACTAACAAACACACATACAAATTTTATTTTCAAATTTTGATCAAAAACATGAAGAGTGGTGATACTTTGGGTTGATTCCAGTGTTCGGGTAGTCATTAAAAAAACGTTTGGATTGTCCAGTTCACGTCGAAATTTATTTTGAAGACCATTTTTGTAAGTCTTTCAAATTTATTTTTAACTTGTATTTTTGGGTTGCTAGTGATGCATAGATGTTAGTTGTACTGCCCGATCGTTAAAAACTGAAAGTGAAAAGTTCACAAATGAATGTTTAGGGTGCGTTTGGGATTCGAAATAAAAAGGAAAAATATAAGGTTTTGTTAGTTTTGATATTGTGGTCGTGATGGTTGAAAAACATATGTTTGCTATGTAGCTTATTTTGTATATAGCTTATTTTGTATATAGCTTATTTTGGCTTATTTGTTGGTTCGAATAAGCTTATTTTGAGCTTATTAGCTCACGGCATCAAAAGGAAATACAAGAAGGGTATTTTTGGTTATTTTTCTAGTATGTCATAATTTTTTGTGGACTAGTATTATAGCTTATGGTGATAACCAAATGCGATACGTAGCTTATTAGCTTATTTTCACGCTTTATTATGAGATTTTTGAGTTATGGGCTCACGGCCCTAATTAAGCAATCAATAAGGTCAAGGGATTATTGATGGCTTATTGTGGTCCAGATTACTTTATTATATATGAGCTTATATATGCTATTGAGCCTTAGTTTTGGGCTTAGAACGTATGTTGGATACACAAAAAGTATAATGGATCCTTATTGGGCCTTAAAGCCCAATAAGCGTTAACTAGTCATTTTAGGAGTTTTGACAAGCTTTTGGGAAAGTAAAAATGTACAATGTGTAGTTATATTGATAGTCATTTTGTTGAAAGAATTTTGGTAACGTTGTGAAATGTGATTTTTGGAAATTGGTCGGAAAGTGTCGAAAATGTTAGATTTGAATAAAAAATAAGGTTTTATACACCTTGGGAAATTTCTTATTAAACGTAGGGTTCATGCGAAATTTCGTCAAAAGTTCTATACTTAGAATTTTACTTATAAACGTAAATTTATTTTTATAATATTATATTATTATTTTTATTAATTTTAATAAAGTAGTACTAAAGACGGAAAAATATAATTTTTCTCGAAATTTTTCCAGAATGATTAACAAACATAATCGTTTCATTTCGTATAATATAAATAATTTATTTATGGTAACTAAGTGTACCAAATGGACTTATTGAAATATATTTATAATTATATATTATAAATATTTACTTATATTACTTATCTATTTTGCTAAGTAGTATAAGTATAAGTATATTGCACTCAGATATGGATTAGATATGGTATTTTGGAGTTATGTCATCAACCATCACACCACTAAAATGTTTAAGATAATCGTACAACGCATCTAACCTCTATGCATCGAAACCGAAAAAAAAACTGTTTGGAAATAAATGATTTAAAATGGGATATTAACTGGACTAGGTCGTGTGTGGACGTCGTTGCATTTACTTGCGTGATATTGAGATTTCTGTAGAGACAGTTTGCTTGAGGTGAGTTCTCGTAGCCCCACTTTTTACTGTTTTTCCGTTGGGGGAAAATCATACTCAAATGTGTTTTGAACTGTTTTCCGAACTGTGCAAAACGTGATTTCATTTTTGGGACAATCTATGTGCTTATGACTGCTACGTGAATAATATGCGTTGGTATGCTATGTTGTGTGATTTTTCTGTGTGGTTCTTCACCCTAATTAGCTCCAACTGGTAGACATTAGGCGTGGTATGTCATTGGGGTTGCGACCCTAAGAGCGTTGGTACGCGCTAGTGATCAGACTAGCGGGGATACTAGGTCTGGGTACATGATTAGCAGGGATGCTAAGTCATAGGTTTGTTTGCATATATTCACTGTCATAGAGCATAATTGTCCAACCGTATGAGATATTGGCACAATGACTGGGTTTTGAGTCAAAACCTACGAGCTCACCAACATTATTGTTGACATTTTCGAGTATCATTTTCAGGTGATGTTAATGATCGTTAGAGTATGGTGCTTGTAGTAGACTTTAGAGAATCATGTAGGAAACTTGTTTCAAAGTCTTGCATTCAATGTTCGTTTTGGATTTGGTTTTCTTGAGGATCGAGATAAGATTTTATGGACCCCTGCGAGGGCTTAAGTTTGTAATAATTGATGACTATGAGTTATATTCTTGATTTAGGACATCACTCAAGATTGTATTGAGGTTGATGGTCATCATGACACCTTTCATTTATGCATTTTAGATTTCTTTATTTTGTATCTTGTGTTGTAATTGATTATTACGTCACATTCCTGTGTTTCCGCCGCTGACGGGGTATGACAAAATGGTATCAGAGCTAGGTTATAGAGAATTAGGTGGTTTGGCCTAGACTATAACCTAGGAACCTGCATATAGTTGCGTCATAGGACCTTTCGTGCGCGTGTTCCGCTTTAATATGTGCTTTGTAGTTATATGTATATAGAATTTAGTTATAGTCATTATTGACATCCTACTTACCATAAAACTACCACCGACCGGGTACACTGCCTGTTAAAGTGTTGTTTTTGGTTAAGTCGGCAAAATATAAATTTAAAACTTGAATCATAAAAATATACACCACAAAATGACACGATCAACACCTTAGGACCGTAGTAGGCATAGTATAGTATATTAAGTTACCATATATATGTTGACCGTCCCTCCTACCTAACATTGCCCATGTTCTCCCTCGTGTGGATAATGTCATCAACAATGACGACCCGAAGTGCTAGCCGGCCTGCTGCCGCTTCACAAGGAGGGGGAACGGTAGACGAGTCGATAGAGGTGGTGGTAGGACTAGAGGTCGTTATGGTGATCAGGGTGATGGTAGGATTGATGGTCAAGGTGTCCAAGTAGGTGGTCAGGGTAGTGAGGTGAATGATGGTGTTAACAGAGTCCTTGACTTCTCCACCATCATTGCAAAGTAGTTGTAGAATTTACTTCCCACTATTGTAGCCCAAGTAGGTGACCAAGGTAGAGGTCAAGCAAATGGTAGGAATCAAAACGGTGATGCCGTCAATGACAATATCCGAGTTAATGTTAGTAGGGGTTGTACCTATAAGGAGTTCTTAGCTTGTAACCCTAAGGAGTATGATGGTAAGGGAGGTGATATGGTGTATAACCGTTAGATTGAGAAGATGGAGTCAGTTCAGGATATAAGTAGGTGTAGGGATAATAAAAATGTGAAGTACATTGCTGGTTCATTTGTTGGAAAGGCTCTCACATAGTGTAACTCTCAAATCCACACATGAGGTCGAGAAGCCACTGTAGGTATGTCTTGGGAAGACTTTAAGACTTTGACTAGAGAGGAATTTTGCCCTAGTAATGAGATGCAAAAGTT
>BQNB010051885.1:2898-39655 GCA_026074375.1 Tanacetum coccineum
ATACACACACACACACACACACACACACACACACACACACACACACACACATATATATATATATATAGGGGACCGTTCTTTGCAGAACCACTTTTTTGTACAGAACCTCTTTAAACCAATTTGAATTTAGTATCATTACTTTTTTTATTTAATTGAAAAGGGTATAATAGTCAAAACACATTTTGACTCTTTTTTTTGAATTTTTTAATTAAAAAACTTTTTTTTAAAAACCTTTTAATTTTCAGAATTATTTTTATATATATTGTTTTCAAAAGAAAAAAAAGAGTGCATATATGTTTTTTTAATATAGTAAATTTACATGTGTTTTTTGCGTTTAGACGTCAAACTTATTTGTTTAAAATGGTAATTGCATATATGTTTCTAGTTCACATTCTTTGATTTTTGAAATTTATGACCGAAAACAAAAGCATACACATGTAACCTTTAAAAATTATAACAAAGAACATATATAGTATACACAAAATTTGATATCAAAATAAAATACGATTCATGTACAAGTATCTTGTTAAAGATAAATGTACAAGCCGTTTAAAAACATGTGTGCACTCTTCACTTTCTCGCCTAATTTATATGAACATATGTGCACGCCTTCGAAGAACATATGTGCCCTCTTCGCTTTCTCATCAAATTCATTAGACCATTTGTGCACACCTTCCAAAAACATGTATGTTTTTATGTCAAAATAAAAAGGACTATACATCAAATAATGTAGAAAAATAGATAAAACAAATACAGGACAAAAACATCACACACATTAATACAAACTTAAGGTAACAAACCCATAACACCTTTAACTAAAACCAAAACACTCATTTCTTTACTTTAGAAACCTTAAAGCATATATGCACCCTTTCATTAATTTTATATTAACCTAAAAACACATATGCACACCATTAATAAAACATATATGCACACCTTTCTATATATTTACACCAACCATAAAACACATATGCGTACCTTTCTATATATCTTATATATTAGTTCTTGTACATTCTCACATATGGCTAATTCATTATATGACATCTTGAAAAAGGCCATATTGTTAAGGTAATACAAGTTGCTATTAATAAAGATTTATCAAGTTCAGATCCGAAATCGAAGAGAAATATTCATAAACCCTTTTCATATTAGTAAGACAAGTCAAAAATTATTGTTGACGCTATAAATTCAGTTTATAATTTTTAATAGATTTGAAGACTTTGTTAAAACACAAATACTTTTTTTACTTTTATCCTATTAATAAAGATATAACAACTCAGTGAACGATCTCAAATGCCATTAAGCACATGCCTCTTCGAACTAGTAATATATGATCCAAACATACACAAATATACATTAAGCCAAAACTTCATTTTTAAAAGTGAAAATATTCAGATAAGTGAGTCACATATTTACACATAAGTGGCTAACAAGTTAAAACATGCAAGTTACCAAAGGATACAAATGCACACGTAGATGATATTCATTTTCAATACAAACCTAATATGCATATATGATTGATATTCCAATAACCAGTAGATGGTACATTTTTTTATATGAAGACTTGCGATTATGAATATACATGCATAGTTTTACATATGTACCTCATCCGAAGTATGGCATGGTAACAGTCATTCAGCACTCACTACGCATGAACCTTATATATCCTAACGAAAAGTGACCACCATGGCCACGCTCCTTGAAACTCAACTGTCATGGAACCAATATTCATACTATGTACCGACTTGAAACGTTGCAAAAAGAATATAAAGCAAGTATATGGGTGAGGAGGACGAGAGAGATGGTGACGAAGCTTCTACATACGCATAACAGATTGATATTATTAGCGGGAACATAGATCTGGTATTAGCGGGAACGTAGATCTGGCCAACAAGTTCAGATCCGAAAAAAATACCAATATGTTCAATCGCTCAAGTAGTCTTCAAATCTGTTCTATCACACGCATAACAGATTGATTGTATTATATGACAAGAGGGCGGTGACGAAGATTAAATCACCGGTAGCAGGTTTGGAGGAAATAGGAGGCATGGAGCGGTTAGGGTTTGTGTGAGGAAGAGATAAAATAGTTATTTAATTATTTGGAAAACTTGAATTCTCTCCTTAAATTGTGGACATGATAAGATTAAAAAAACTGACGTTTTGTTTTTTGCTTATGAAATTAATATGATAAACGAAATGCCAATATTGCCCCTAATTTATTTACTTTTTCTAAAATAAGTTGTAGATATTTTCAAAAATGCCATTATGTATTGACATATTGTACATCATGCATTATTAAGAGTAAAAAATGTGGTTCTGTACAAAAAAATGGTTCTGCAAAGAAAATGCCACTATATATATATATATATATATATATGTATGTATATATATATATATATATATTTATTAAAATAAATAAATATATATATATATTAAAAATAAATTATAAATAGTAATATATTAATATATATGGTCACTTTATTTTCAGCACCAATCTTAATGCGAGAACTCTTTTAGACCAATGAAATATTTTTAACCATTAAAGATTTTGTTTTAATTCAAAATGGTATAATACTAAAAGACATTTTAATATTATTTTTTAGTTTTTTAAAATAAATCTCCCTTTAATTCTTAAATTTTCGGAATTTTTTTTTATAATTGTTTTTTACTTTTTAAAAAATTCTCTTAATTTTTGAAATTAAAAAACTAATATTTTAATTTTTAATTTTTTTTTCATGTTTTAAGAAAAGGCAATTGCATATATATGTTTTTTTAAACAATATGATATGTATTTTAAATTTACAATTGTTTAAACTATCCTATCAACATCTATGTTTTTAAAATAGTAAAGTGCATATATGTTTCTTGGGAGAGTGTAAATTTACAACAAAACAAAAACAAAAATGTTATACACAAAATTTGATATCAATTAAAATACAAATTTCTAAAAAGCAAAAATACATGAATCTAATCAATCTATACATGGGTGTGCATTAATTATATTTAATGCAAACGGACATATGTGCACAAAACATATGTGCGAGTCCCAAACTGAACAGATCTTTACAGTCTGCTAAGGGTGATAGTCAACTTGTATAAATACAGATTGACTATAGAGAAACACTGACTATGAATACTTATTGTATATGCGGAATCTACACAATAGTATTAAGAAGAACAATGAATACTAAACTTTGATTTCTATTAATCTGCTAATATGATTACAGATTACTAACTATGAGATATGATTGTATGAAATGAGATATATGTATTGAACTAATGTCTAACTATGCCGTGAGGGTTCCTTTTATAGACTAAGGATAAACCCTAACAGGCTTACAAAACGCGTAAAAGATAATACATATCTTTTCCTACAATATCTCATACATATCTCTTAAACGGTACTAACTATTTTATACTAACGGTACTAACTATCTGAGCAGTACTTAACACTTTGTACTGTCAGTACTAACTATAACTATCGGTACTAAGTCAGGAATGTATAATTCCCAACAATATGTATTTGAAGTTTCTCATTAGATTCTTTCGAACATGTGTGCGCCCCTTCTAAGAACATACATGCACACCTTGAAAGAACATACATGTACTTGTAGTTTCTCATCAAATTCTTTAAAACATATGTGCACACCTTGAAAGAACATACATGCACGTCTTCACTAATTGTATTTCTGCGTCAATAAAAGAATAGTTAAAATCATGTTTTTGTTCTCAACATATTTAGACACAAATGATTTTATATTCAATTTTTATGTACCCACATTAAAACCGAAATCAGTAGCTTGTTTGAACCTCACTTTAAAATAATATATAGGACCAAGTTTCATACAGCAAAAATAAACAAAAGAAAATAGTACGCATTTTATATTAGAAATAGCATGTCTTTATTCTTTTGAACTATAACAATTAGAAATGATTAAAGAAAGTCAAATGAACTTTACCTGTTCAAAACCAATATCAATACTTTTGTTCTCTGACTTGTTCATATTAATGGTTCCAATATCACAAACCGACGTCCTATGACTAACACTATTTATATTTTATAGCCTTTAAAAAAACACATGGCAAATCTCTTTCTTTTATAATAGATTCTAAGAATTAGAAAAATATCATGTACAGGTTTTAACATTTGCACACATACGCAAGAAAATGAGACACTCATTACAACCTTTCCCAACAAATACTCACGAGGATCAGATGCATGAAATAAACAATAAAATAACCATAACAAGACTTGGAATAAAGAAACACAAACTAAAACTTAAGAAGACTTGCATCTATACAAGAAAAATATACGAACATAATAAAAACAATCATGCTTTTAATCATACCCCTTTCGAAACAAATATATACTTGTCTCATACATTCTCACAAGTTTTATATAAAAATTAACATCTACATTACTGCCATGTATTTATAAGTTCTATATTTACCTTCAAAGAAATTGAGTTTGAGATCGGTGATAAAAGGGATCTTATAAGATCATGGATGTTCTCTCATTTTTTATCTGTATTTGGTGGTGTCACAGATGCTGAAACAATGACATGAATGTGATGAGAAAAAATTGAGATCGGCGGCTAGATTTTTGGTTGAGGATACGGGAAGAAGTATTTTTATGTAGATTACTTTTTAGTGAATTGTGTTTTTATTTTAGTAACTGCCCCTATTTTATGTAGATTATATTTTACTGAATTCTCAAAATTGCCCTTTCAGCATTAAAAATATTGTCTTCATCTTTCGGTTAATGACATTAATGGCACAATCCATCATAACCATTGATCAAATAATCTAACGATGTATATGAGTTCTCGCAGTTCTTGTACTAATATTGGTGCTGAAAATAAAGTTACACTATATATATATATATATATATATATATATATATATATATATATATATATATATATATATATATATATATATATATATATATATATATATATATAGGGAGACTTTATTTTCAGCATCATTTTATCGAACGGTTCATTAAATGTCCACTAAACATTCAGTTTGTTTACAACCATAACTTTAATAGTTAAACTATGAGACGTAACGACAAAGAAACCTTTCTAATAAACTAGCGTCAATATTAGTCTCAATATTTTCCAGAATGATGAAATACATAGGGTAACTCATATTTCCTGCAAATACTTGCATGTTTCTTCCGAGTCTCATGAAATTTCTTCCCCTATACTCGTATCCATCCTTCCGAATAGATTTATAATAGGTCAAGGACATGATGTTCATAGGTAGGTCAACATCAATGTAGGCGTTAGCCATGAACTTATGTCCTATCATGCAAGGGATTTTAAGGTTTCTTGGGTCACCCCTCCTGATCCTAAAGTCATGATTCAATGAGCATCTAGGCATCTCCTTAATCAATAATTCATAAACCGATTCATCACTTGTATCAATTAAATCTAGAGGCTCTTCAACATCTATCCACTTGATGTGCTGTCATGTAGGTTGTATTTTATGATTATCAAGTTTTAAATTTATATTTAGCCGACTTATCCTAAAACAACACTCTAACGGGCAGTGTACCCGGTCAAAGATGTAGCTTCGTTGGTAAGTAGGGTGTCGAACACTAAGAGCGAGAAAGTTAACCTTATATTCTATCAGTATTTTATTTAGTCTAATTAGTCTAATTAATTCTATGTTATTTCTAATTATTGTTAAACCTATGCTAAACCTAGTTCTATTGATAAAGGGGGGGTTAGCCTGAGAGACTGGCACAGGTTTTGTGGCGACTTAAATCAATTCAAAACACAATAATCACGCAAGAAGATAATCAGAAGATAAAAGAGCGGTCTAGCCAAATATAAGAAAACTGTATTAGCCATATTAAATCCGATTAAACGTTGGTTTGTTTGTTTAGTGCAATGAGTGCTTATCTCGAGGCGGCATATCATTCTTAAGACTTAGGCGGTACTTCTTCCTAAGACCTAGACACGTTGAATCCTGTCACAATTAACGCATCTGCATAAAGCATCCTTTTAGTTTAATTATAATCTATCTTAGGGATTAAAGCAATGGTGATCTTGTTAAACCCTAGCCCATCGGGACTTTACCCACTTACTGCTTGACGGCATTTTATATACTGGTAGTCCACTGTCCAAGTCTTTACCAATTGATTAAGAACGTACTCGTTGTTCTGGAATTCTGTGTGTGTGATGTTCCGTAGTCTAGATTCATAGAACTTCATTTTTCAACACACAATCTTTGCTCATAAACGCAACTTGGAGAATCTACCCGAGCAAAATCAGGGGAAGTATCTCATTCCTAATTCTTATTTAAATTCGTTCTTATTTAACGTTTTAATATAACCAACGAGTACTATAAAATTCTAGTTGGGTGTGGATGGAATTAGAATGTTTACTTGTCCTAATTTTCATTACACACAAAAATGCTTAAATTTAATGCTTAAATTTTAAAAAATTCAAGCAACAACAAATTGTGAAAATAACTGATACATAACCGCACACAATAACCCTTTTAGATATTAAGAGATTTAGCCTTCCGTTTCCAAATGTTTAACCCAAAATCCACAAATAAAAGTGTGTACGGTGATGTTTTAGACTTTAGATCTTGGCTTGGTAAATCTAATTCGAGACCCGCAATAATGAGTTATTAAGGATTAATGCGTAACTTGTTTACATAGTGGTAAATATTAGATTAACACTCAAAAACCTATCCATGTTGTTTATTTAACTAACTACACCGTTAGTTAACCACCAGTTTAAAACCATTTACCACCCGCATCTATCTTTGATGAAGATCCACTAGAACAGCCCGTAGAGCCAATCCTTTAGGAACTACACTAATTATTTGTTTCGTTACACCCTTACACCTTAACCTACCCTGTTAGATTAAGTTTAATTTACAGTTGCTAGTTGCTTAAAGTGTAAAGTTTGTATTTCCCGAGTCTTGTGTCATTTTCTATATTTGGTGCGGTTGGAAATTTGCACATTGCAAATGGGAATGTATATTATAGTCAAAACTTATGTGATTTTACTACCATCACAATTATTGGTGAATCCGAAGAACGAAGGAACTATCGAAGGAATTATCCAGAATTATTATGATCGTGAAGATGGTGAAACTACTCTGAGTTTCGTATATAGTTAGACTGCAAAAAAATAAAAAAAAAATAAAAAATAAAAAAACAAAAAAAAAGAGAAAATTTGCAACACAAAAAGAAGGAAAGTTTGAAGATAATCATTTCACAAAGCAAGAACCGAAGGAATTACACGAAGGATCGATTATTCGTTGATAAAAATCAACGATGTAAAGTATTGTACAAAGTGGATGATATCACCACTTACCTCGTAGAGTAGGTAAAGTTTGGGATGATTGGGAAGTTGACCGGTTAAAGGGAAACGCTAACTTAGTTGGTTGATTTTGATCTATGATCAAGACGTATAAAAGTCGTGTCATTGACATGATAACGATTCGATGAAAAAGTGTCAGCAACTTATATCTTATTCCTAATCTATTTGTTTCTTATTTTTATTAACAACAATAATACATCCCTCTCACCTGATGATTAGCCAGGGGTTTTACGTGATTGAGGATGGATCGAGCGTGCTGTCTACTTCCGTCGTTACGGGCCATGTATGCCTGTCTCGGTTTTGACTTGTTGGTTTATTACTATTGGTGAAGAGTTAGAATGATCCTAACCCTAAAATTTTCTTCACCTAACCGTTGGTTAAATTCGAATAGGGGATGTGATCGAACACACATGACTAATTCCGTCGTAACGGCATGTATTTGTGCTTCAGCTAGCCCTGTTTGAAGTGGTACATCTGGTAGAAAGATTGTATAATGATGAGCCTTGAAGCTTGTTCCATACAAAAACCCATATTACTTTAAAAACTTGTATTACTCCTTGCTTAGTGTTGAGATGTGTATCCTTGCCAAGCTTATGATAGAATACTCATCACGACCAGCAATTGACGCTAATTAGTTTAATGTATACGCTACATAGATTAGTGATTTGATATTGAGATTATGTCACATCATTATTTCGTGAGGTGTTTGACTTGTGTACTTGTAAAAGATCAAATAAATGCTTTAACGGAAAAATATCCTTTAGAGATACATTATATAAACTCTAAGCTACTTGAGGACAAGAAGATTCAAGTGTGGAAATTTGATGACATCAAATAACGTCTATTTTAATAGCATCATTATCTCATGTTACTAACCCATTTTGTTAGTTATCTGCAAAGAATGTTACTGTAATCGTTATATATGAGAATTGCAGAATTATGGAGTACTTGGTGAATATTAGCCAAAAGGCAACGCATTCTGATGCTTAAACAGATATTTGAAATTACTATTCGAAGACCAAAACGCATAACCATCAAGGAAGATACGTCGTATCCGTGCCTGTACTACACAAAGACCACAAAGGATAAAGCCAATAACGCCGTAATCCAGAGAGACTCAATACGCCAGAATAGTATATGTAATTTTCTGAGAAGATATCAAACATGGTCCCGACTCCAAGAATCCCAATACGTCGTATCTAATCTTGGATACGCCGTAATCGAAACCGACATCAAACATATAAATACAAAACATAAAAATTGAGTTTTTGGTGTGCATAAATTATATTCTCGATACCTAAACCAACAAAAGTCGATTTTCCAGAGGATAAAAAATATCAAAAGAGGTCAAGCAACGTTATCAATTCCATAGGAGACATCGAGTATTTCCATATACTATTTATAATCAATCAATTTTTATGTATCATCGTTAATCTCGTTAGTTTACCTTGGCTAATAACTGCTCCTGTATTTAATATGACGTTAAAGGCTAATAACCTTCGAGTATAGCCAATAATATGAAGGATTTGAATGTTTGGGTATTGTTTATCTCGATTGTCTTGATTTATCGTTTGTATGCCTTGTTATGTTATCAATTTATACTTGTTTAAGTTGTATTTGTTATGCTACCTATCAAACAATCAAGATACTAGTGAACAGACCAATTAATCTATAGTCTGAGATAAGGCTCTCCATATAGTGATTAATACAACTAGAATCATAGGATCTACAAGTATTGTCCTTCTAGAATCTGTGTCTTAGGATAACTCTTCGGCTTAACTATTAATTGGATATTGCCAATGGATTATTGAACGTGTTGACTAAAGGTGAAACCTAGATAATTCAACAAATAACGTACTGATTCCATAGGATAGTTTTGGACAAGTAGACATACTAGTGATAAATTTGCCATTAGCAGTAAGTGGGTATGAGTCGTCTATGAGCAAGGTTAACAAGATCACCATTGCTTTAATCCCTAAGATATATTATAATCAGTAAATAAAGATGCTATTATGCGGAACTCTTTATTTGTGACAGAAATAATGTGTCTAGGTCTTAGAAGAATCCCGCCTAAAGTCTTAAGAATGGTTTCCACCGATCGAGAGAAGAAATCATTTTGCACAAAATAAAACAAACCAACGTTTAATCGGATTAATAATGGTTAATTACAATTTTCTTATAATATTGACACGACCTCTCCTTTTTATCTTCTGTAAATTAGCTTGTCGTGGGTTAAAGTGTCCCTTGATTGAATGTATCACCGTACCAACTCTGTGCCAGTCCGTCAGCTGAAGCCCCCCCCTTTTACCTGTTAGAGTTAGAATAGAACAAGAACATATGTTTAACATAGGTTTGACTTAGATTAGATTTAACATAGATTAGATAACCAAAATATAAATAAATTGAGAGATTTAACCTCGCTTTAAGTGTTCGACACCCTACTTACCACGAATCTACCACTGACCGGGTACACTACCCGTTAAAGTGGCATTTTTGGTTAAGTCGACAAAATATAAATTTAAAACTTGAAACATCTTAAATATACACCACACAATGACCCACATCACTTGTGCGTTGCTCTAGTTAGTTATTTTGTAGACGGCATTTTTGTGTAATTCGCCATGCATTAGAATAGTACCTACATATACATCACAAGTGTGACAAGGCAATAGAGTTAGGAGAAGCTACCAAGGATCATACATGATTAAGTAAACATTATTCTCCCATTATACGAATTCCCATAAATCTTAGTTAGCTTAATTTAGTTTTAATTATTAGTTTAAAACAAACCACCTTTAAAACCCGAGATTTAAATTGCTTTCATAAAATAAAATAAAATACAAAAATAATCTTCTCTCAACCTCTAGTTCTTAGCTACATTCAATTAGGACCTTTACTGACGCCTATTCCCCTAGAGAACGATAACAACCCCCGTGTCTTGCCTTTACTACACTACAACGGTTAGGTGCACTGCTTAGGGAGTTGTAAAACTTCGTGTAGAAGTCCTACAACGACCGCATCAAAGAACACATAGTACAGATTAAAACACACGACACTCTTAAAAGCATAAAATAAAAAAGAATTGGGTTTTGCCTCCCAATAAGCGCTTTTTTTATTAACGATCTGTAGCTAACTCTGGAGACATTTCTCCTATATATCATAAAAAATGTTCCATAGACAATTATCCCGCTTGGTTTTTCTTTTTCGGATAGTTTTCTAGTGGTGGGAATTGACTAAAAACTCTATTAAACTTCTCTCCGTCGGGATATATCAATTCAATCATAATGTGCCATGCACCATCTCCTTCCTTTGGTGGCTTATTCCAATCTATTTTTTCTCAATCATATCATTCGATTCCTACATATTTCCCTTAAAATTAATTCGTTATAGCACCTAGAATTCAAACCATTTTTCTAATCACTAACACATCCCTAAAAAGATTAGAGTTCGGTGTGTCCCTAGCTTATTTCCATTCCCTCGGACACATGGCTATCCTTAAATACCTTTTTCCAAATAGTATGTGGGGATTGGTACCTATGTTACTTGAGCTATTAAGGTCGCGAGTCATAAAAGTTACATCTCTCTATGGTAGTCCAATATGGTGTATCCTCATGATCGTAGTCACCTTTTCTAACCTAAAATATCGACCTAGTGATTCCTTCTCCTAGCGCTATCTTAAATTTCTTACAATCTATTACGACACAAAGAGTAAAAAATAGAAAAGAAACCCAAAAAAATATTTTCTGATCAGTTGCTAAAACTCCTCTACCATCAAAGTAAAGGACAACACGTAGTGTCTTTATCCATATCTATACGTAAAGTCCTCCAAAAGTTCTTCTAACTTTCCTAAATATATCTTCTACATTTCTCACAATTCTACGGAATAAACGCTTAGTTCCATCCGCTAACCTAGACATTGTCGGTCTCTTCTAATAATCCTAATGTTAAGACATTTTGAAGAGATATAATTGGATTAAATTCATCACGCATTACCTCTAAAAAAACGGCTAAGGTAATAAAAAGGATGGAGTCTTCTAATTCAACAAGTAAAGAATGAATAATTCCAGATTCTTCATTTTCTCGACATTTCGCTTTCATGAATGCGCACCTATTTTCCTTTTCCTCGTCATTCTCGCTAGATCCTATTTCTTCAGTAGCAACTGGGTATTTCGGCTCTAGTTGTTGTATATCCTTTGGTTCTTCCTCAAGTTCAATGGTGTTAATGCTTTCGGGGCTGCCCTCCTCATTTCACCGTTCTTCATCTGGCTTGTCACCATGAGATTTGTTTGGTTGCTTGGGACATATTGTGATAGTGTTGATCGAACTGTAGATTTGGGTTGAGCATTGCGGATCTACTATTAGGTAAGAATGAGCAGACGAAACTGGAGAGGTAGAGTTAACATTCAGTTTTGGGTTCTTAACCGTGTCGCTAGGAAGTGCTCCTGCCATTCGATCGGTGATGGCCTTCAAGACTGTGTTGATTTTGTTGGTCATCTTGCTTTGTTGTTGTTTGAAATCGGCTTCAAACTTGGACAATCTAACGTCTTGAGATGCCATGAAGTTGGACACCAATCCTTCGAGATTTGATTAATTGTTAAAACTTTGAGGATTATGGTTGAGGGAGCGGTTCGGGAATGAACCATTGTGTTGAAACCGGTTAGGTGGGTTTGAAAAATTATTTTAAGAATTTTGGGGTTGTCTCCACCTAAGGTTTGGGTGAATTTTCCATGATGAATTGCAGGTGTCACCAAGGTTGTTTTGCTCAAGTTTGAAAGTGTATTACTTACCTCCCGATTTGTCGGTACGCGAGGATGCATAATCGACAAAAGCTTGATCGGATTTTTCATGCAATACTGAGTGTCGTGGGGACCACTGCAGATCTCACATGAAGAAGTGATTTTGTTCACTTGAATAGGTTGCTTAGGAGCAAGTTGTGCTTCCATCAAGCGTTGGACTTGATTTTTGAGCTTGATGAGACGACGGTCGGATGTACTCGGGGCATCTTGAGGCAAAGAGATTGCCTTGACCGGCTTGGCAAAATCCCTTGGGTCGTTCCAACTTTCATTATCATAGATGGCGAGGTCCTCTAATACTGCACAGGATTCTTTGGAGTTTCTGTCATGAAGCTTACCACCGGCCGATTGATCAATGGTTCGTCTTGTGGCATGATTGACATGGTCATAAAAGATTTAGACTTGGAGCCAAAGGTCGATACCATGATGAGGGACTTTTTGGAGTAAGTCCTTAAAACGAGTCCATACTTCAGAAAGAGACTCTCCTTGATGTTGTTGGAACATAAGGATGTCGTTACGGAGTTTTGCAGTCCTTCCCGGTGGAAAGAATTGAGCAAGGAAACGAGTAGTAAGATCCTCCCATGTGGAGATGGATCCTGTTGGAAGACGTTCAAGCCAATTGCTAGCTTGATAGCGAAGGGAAAATTGAAATAAACGCAGGCGCGTTCTTTCCCTATTTGCAACATCAAGGTCAAGCGAGTCCACAAGTTTTAAGAAATCCTTGTGATGTTGGTTTGGATCCTCGGACCGAAGTCCGTGGAATGAGCATCCGTTTTGCACCACTGGATGGTGTCGGATCAAAGAGGCACCACATTGTTCCCTTCGGGGAGCTCAATGGTATTCCTATAGCCCTCGTGGCTAGGTCTGGAGTAATCTTCAAGAGTACGGATAGGATTCACGTCTCCCATGGTGGTTGACGAGAATTATTTATAAAACAAATAGCACAAAGAAAAGATAGACTACGAGAAAGCTAATATAACGAAAATAAAATCTTACTTGAAAGGATTCAAGCGAGTAGACCTAAGTTAAACAATGGTCGAAACCAAACTAATCTCCACGCAGTGGCGCCAAAAACATAATGTGCGGTTGTCCTAAGGACTTCTATACAAAGTTTTACAACTCCCTAGGCAGTGTACCTAATCGTTGTAGTGTAGTATAGACAAGACTCGGGGGTTGTTATCGTTCTCTAGAGGAATAGGTTAGGAAGGCTCGATCAAGATCTAACAAAGGTCTACAGGGGTTGAGAGAAGATTCTTTTTGTATTTTTGTTTTATAAAAAGCAGTAAAAATCATGGTTTGAGAGGTTGGTTTGTTTAACTAATTAAACTAAATATAATCTAATCTATTAGTGATAACTTTATGATAAAAAGATGTATTTACTTAATCATGTACTACTCCTTAGATTGTTTCTCCTAATCATGTTGCTTTGTCACACTCGTGATGATCTGTGTAAGTATTTCCTAAGTCATGAACGAATTACACGAACCCGCCGTCTGATTAATATTCCGTTAAGGCAACGCACAAGTAAGGTAGTATGAAGACTATTACAAGGCCCATAAGAGTATATTAAATGCAATTGAAATATCTTAAGAGGGATCAACCATATTGGTGGTAAGGTAGTTTGAAGACTGTTACCAGATGGTATCCTTTCTCCACACTCGCGTTTCCCTAGACGTCTATGCCAATTTAATATCTCATGGCTAGTTTTCTAAAGCCTAACGCGCACATCCATCACAAGAAGCAACATTAAAAGGATCTACAATCTAAGTTTCATACAATCATATGTAAATACAAAGGAGGCTTTAGCCTAGCATTTTATAAAGAAAGCAAGAACATAAATATATCAAACAACACATAGACATATTGAATGATTAAAGATAAACAATCTTACTTGATTAAAACATAGATTAAGGTCAGTTAAAATAGGGTTTTGAGGCCCTAAAGATGACCTAAAAGCTGCTGTAATGACTAGGGTTTGTCTCTCAAAAGTTATACAAAGTTACACACATAAAATCCTAAAACCGGTTTTGTATTTATAAGAAAAGAGACGCGACGGCGTCGGTTTGAAGCCATGATGCCATCTCCACATCGATAATTCTAGATCCTCTTTAAGGCGGCTACGTTCTGACCCCGTCACAAAATCCTTGACGCCGTCACTTTGCAAATCACGACGCTATCGCTTTATACTTGTGACGCCGTCTCTACGCTCTGTATGCGTGGTTCTTCAAGATACTTGGTGTAGAGTCGTAGTCTTGTCCGTTTCTTCTTCAAATGAGCCCAAGTCACGTGTATTTCCTCCAAATGCCATCCAAATGCTAAAAATCTGAAAACAAACGATTAAGCACATAATCTAGGCATATTTGCATGGTTTAGGGGGTTAAATGACTCCGAAATAGTGTATAAAATAACACCTCATCAGTAGTGTTAAATCACATGTGATTTTATACGTATATTCAAATTAGTGTTTAATCACATGTGATTTCTTTATGCAAGTTTCAACAACGAAAAAACCAAAAAAAGAACATAAAAACGAAAAAAACGTGAAAAAAAAAAGTTTGTTGAAAGTATATCAAAGTGCCCGTTTATAAAAAGATAATTAAATGATGGTCATGACGGTATAATTTGTTTTGCCTAACGACTAACGGTTCGTTAAATATTTAAATTATAAAAAATAGATGAAATAATAAAATGTTTTTAATCTCGGCCATTGATTTCTTTTTAGATGAATGATGAGATGAGTCTTCTGATATTCAAACAATTATTGATATTCAAAATAAGTATCCTCTAAATATTCATTTATTTTTAAGCAATGTCTGAAAATGAATGCAACAATTTGCTTTATAAAGGTGTCACGGCGATTCCTTTCGCCGAATTTGACGTGACGCTCGCCGGAAGCTTGCCACCACACCACAAACCTCGTCGTTTGCTCGCTAAATGTGACATCGCCGTCTACACAACGTAAAAAACGATAAAAGAAAAAATATCCGTTTGATGCAACGGCTAGTTTTTTTTAATAATAATTTTTTTTATTTTTTTTATTTATCATCTCTTTTAGGGGTGAGCATCGGTTCGGAACCGACCCGAACCGACACAAACCAAAACCGAACCGAAACTGAATCAAGGTAAATTGTCAACCGAGAACCGAACCGAGTATATAGTATATAAACCGAAGCCGAACCGAATAATTTAGTTCAGTTTAGGTAGTTCAAACCGAATAAGTGTCATTTTGAACCAAACCGAACCGACCAAACAGAAATAAATATAGAAAACCGAAAACCGAACCGAATAAGGTCGGTTCGGTTCGGCCCGGTTTTGGTCGGTTTGCCGGGTCGGGTCTCAGCCTTAATCTCTTATATATATATCCCCTTCATTTCATTTTCAAAACACAGTAAAATTCTACAAACTTTCTAATTCTCTCAAAACACAAATAAGAAAATGTCTCAATATCCAAATAACAGGTGTTTCACTAACCTTCTCAATACCAACCCGCATCTTACGTCTTCCTCAAACCCGTCTACACCATCGTCACAAAACTCAATTTCTTCCTCGTCATACCAACAATATCCTCTTTTTGGTATGCAATATACTATGCCCTAAATGACACTCGAACAAATTTATCATCAACAACAACAAGTTTTTCAAAACCAACAACTCAACAACCAATTCTAAAATCTCCAACATCAACGAAATGCGTCATTCCAAAATCTCCAAGGACAATCACAACCACAACAATCACGATTCAAAGAACCACAACAACTAACAAAAGAAAACCGTAGGGGTAAACGAATGGCGAAAAGACCTACAGTGGATTTGGACGATGAGGAAGAGCAGAACCGTTAGTGTTCACGTTGGACACGTGAGGAAGAAATTTTGCTATGCCAGTGTTGGATCGAAACTTCCGAGAACAGCGACATCATAGCCGACCGAAAAGAGGATTCGTTTTGGGGGCAGATTATGCAAGATTTCAACGATGATACACATCAAGGTACTCGTACCAAGAATATGCTCACGGGTAAATGGACGAGGATATACAGTGATTGCCAAAAGTTCAACGCTATTTACAAACATCTTGAACTTAAAAGCGGGGAAAATGAGGCTGAACATATCGATATTGCGAAGACCGCTTTTATGTCTCAGTCAAAGGGGAGAAATTTTTTGCTAGAACACGCGTGGCGTGTCTTATAAAATCACCTTAAACGGGACGCGTCGAAACCCCTTGATACGAATGATCACACCGAAATATTCAGGCCTGATGTGAGACCTCGTCCCGCTGGTAAAACTCAACCCGCAAAAAAGACCACATCGGAAACGAAGGAGAGCATCGGGGGAATTGCATCGGAGTCTATATTGGATTCTTTATCTGAAGATTTAAGGCGCAAATTGCAAGCAGCCTCATCTGCATACAAGGCGAAGAAAGAAAAAGAATTGGCGTACACGAAGTGTAAAGAATTGTAGTTTCTCATGATTGATCACGATTCATTGCCGGAACCCAAAGCCAGCATTATCTGAAAGATACAAGAAAAGATAATAGCAAAATATAAACAAGAGTGACCGGGCATTATTCTAGTTTTTTATTTCTCGTATGTTTCTAATTTGTCGTATGTTTTCTATTTGTCGTATTTTTTTGTACGTTTTTTAGTTTCGTATTGTATTTTTATTTAAATGAATTGAATTTAGTTTGTTTTGAAAAATAAGGAAAAAAAATTGTGGGTCGGTGGGGCCCAAATAGCTAAGTTGTGGTGTGTTGTGAGGAAAAATGTATTTTAATATGTTGTGTTGAAATGATGTGACTCCCGTGATTTGCTCTTCATGACACATATCGCTCTAATCAATGAAATCATGAGGTTATCTTAGCACCTCAATATCACAAGGGATTTGTTAACATGGATGTTGTTTAAGCATTTCATATTTAAATAATTAGCAGTAAATGATCTCTAAACATATCATACTTAGAGCATCCACAATGGTAGTTTATAAATAAGTCTAAAACTTTTTGAAGATGTCTAAGAATTTTTGTTTCATAGTGAGAAACCATTTCATGCTTAGGTGACATAAAAAGGTCTAGGATTATAAAGAGGTCCAAGAAATATTTATCATCATTTTTTAAATTTTTTTATATGCTAAATAGTTAATGACATTTAAATGGTGATTGTGGAATTCTTAAAAATATAAACCTCAAAATGCTTTATTAATAATGGGAATAGGTTCATAATACAAAATGTTTTATGAATTAATGACATTAGATGATGTGACACTTTTATAAACTTTTTAATAGGTTTACCATTGTAGATGCCCTTAACATCACATACCATGTTTAAAATTATTAAAAAATGTATAATTATAAAATGTATAAGTTCACTAAGTATGTTTTTTATATTTATAGAATGCTTAAACAACACCTATAAAATCGTTGTTAGCAAATCTAATATCACAAATTATGATTATTTTTTTCTTGCTGGTATAGCAACTCTCTAAATAGGTTAGGTCTAAGTATAGAAAGTAATAGAAACTTCAATGTCAGCTTCCACAACATTCATTTCTCTATCGATAAACAGAATCTACCCTTCTTTTAAAACTATTTATATACCTTGTTATAACGATGGAATTTTATATCGGTGAGTAGTTATAGTTGAGATATTATGTGTAAGATTCATGTAATGTTTACCAATTGCCATTCGCAAGTCTTCATTATTATCCGAAAATTAATAGTAAAGATTGAACAATTTAAAAAAAACAACATTAAATTTAAAAACAACATTATAAGACAATATTTTAGGCGAGACATAAAGTCAGTACGCTCTTTTTCTTTTCTTATTGTATTTTGTCGGATTTATTTTTCGGTCTCATATAACATTTTTTTTTTGGACCCAGGCCGCTAGAAAAGTTGTAAATATTAAAAATCAAACACTCTCTTATATTTTTTTTTTTCCTTCTTATTTTTAGCGAAAGAAGTGGGGGTGGGAGGGATTATAAAGATTTTTTTTTTGGGGCCGATGAAAAGTAACCGTGCGGAAAAAGGAGAAAAAAAGTTGGGCTAGATGTTGGACTAAACTAAAAAAAAAAAAAAAACTACTTGGGCCGGGCCAAAATAGAGGCAAAAAAAAAGTTGGGCTGGATGTTGGACTAAACTAAAAAAAAAAAAAAAAAACTTGGGCCGGGCCAAAGAAAAAAAAAAAAAAAAAAAAAAAAAAACACTTGGGCCGGGCCAAATGAGCCCAAGGCCCAAGTCAAACATTTGGCCACTGTTGATGAACAGTGGTCAAATGTTTGTGTTCGGCGCATTTTTTCTTTCTTATTGTATTTTGTGCGGATTTATTTTTTCGGTCTCATAACATTTTTTTTTGGACCCAGGCCGCTAGAAAGTTGTAAATAGTTAAAAATAAAAGCACGTCTCGTAATTTTTTTTTTTCCTTCTTATTTTTAGCGAAAGAAGTGGGGGTGGGAGGGATTATAAAGATTTTTTTTTTGGGGCCGATGAAAAGTAACCGTGCGGAAAAAGGAGAAAAAAAGTTGGGCTAGATGTTGTTTTTTTTTTTTTTTTTTTTTTTTTTTGTTGGACTAAACTAAAAAAAAAAAAAAACTACTTGGGCCGGGCCAAAATAGAGGCCAAAAAAAAAGTTGGGCTGGATGTTGGACTAAACTAAAAAAAAAAAAAAAAACTTGGGCCGGGCCAAAGCAAAAAAAAAAAAAAAAAAAAAAACACTTGGGCCGGGCCAAATGAGCCCAAGGCCCAAGTCAAACATTTGGCCACTGTTGATGAACAGTGGTCAAATGTTTGAGGATTAGTATTATGTTAAATTGCCATTCGCAAGTCTTCATTATTATCCGAAAATTAATAGTAAAGATTGAACAATTTAAAAAAAACAACATTAAATTTAAAAACAACATTATAAGACAATATTTTAGGCGAGACATAAAGTCATAATAGTAATTTAACATTTCTTGTTTTAACGGTTTTCTAACTAAAAACATTTTCTCTCTATATAAAATAGATATATTCAGCAAACAACAAGTACATTTTTCTTATTCACTGGTTTTTTTTCATGCTATCCACGAATTATATGGAAGTTAAAAAAAGGATCATCACAGGTTAGAGTTAGACTATCTATGCTAGTTTGAGTATAGTCGCACACCCATAAATCTTACTATCGTAATCACCTTTTTTCACATCTTAATCACATACCTCTAATCATTCACTTTTCTTAATTAGTAGTTGAGATAACCCACATAAGCAATCTTGAGCTTTTAAAATAATATTTAAAATGGTTGACAACTAATCTAATCAGGCCATGATCCAGAATTGACTTATTTGTTTATCTCAAAGTTCTAGCCACTTGTAAATGATGAAATAAGCAGCGTGGATATGTGCTTACGTATTGCCCCCACACATCAAAGTGATGTGCTTACCGTTAATTTTGTCTTCCATGGACATGGTATTGTTACTTTAGTTTCGCCATCGGCTACAACTCTCTAAACATGATAGGATTATATATAGTGCGCTATGATTCTCACTTCCATCCACGTCATTTTAGTCGTTGTACGTGAGGCTGAGCATATTCCGACCCGACCCGATAAACCGATCAAAACCGGGCCGAACCGAACCGAACCGACCTTATTTGGTTCGGTTTTCGGTTTTCTATATTTATTTCGGTTTGGTCCGTCGGTTCGGTTTCGGTTCAAAACGACACTTATTCGGTTCGAACAACATAAACCGAACCGAACCGAACCGAACCGATTTATTCGGTTCGGTTTCGGTTTATATACTATATACTCGGTTCGGTTCTTGGTTAGCAATTTACCTTGATTCAGTTTCGGTTTGTGTCGTTCGGGCCGGTTCTGAACCGATGCTCACCCCTAGTTGTACGTACTACTCCTTACATTTTAAATTACTATGTACCCGCGCAAAGCAACGGTTTTGGGGGCATTAAAATAAAAATTAATAAAATTATATCGAAATGGATGTTGAATTAAAAGCACAAAATTTTAGTAAATATGATGAACATAGATAAAAAGATATTTCAATTTATAAATAAAAGTGGTTTTTTAATTAAGAAATGACACATGTCACTCTAAGATGTGGTTTCTTAAAATAAGATTGATGGTTAAGATTGCGCATTCTTATATTTCCATAATAAGTAAGGTTAAAAGTCTGAATTTTTAAGTCTTTATAAAAATAAAATGTCATAAATGCTTTATAATACACTAAAATGGTACATGCGCAAAGCAACGGTTTCGACAACATTAAAAATGAAAAAATCTAAAAATTCATAAAAATATATGAAAATAGATGTTGAATTGAAGAGCACAAAATTTTAGAAAATATGGTGAAATTAAATCAGAAAAAAATAAATAGATAAAAAGATATTTTAATTTAAAAATAAATGTGGGTTTTTAATTAAGAAGTGACACTTGTCACCCTAAGATGTGGTTCCTTAAAATGAGATAGATGGTCAAGATTGCATATCCTTATATTTTCATAAAAGTAAGTTAAAAAGTCTTAATTTTTAAGACTTTCTAAAATAAAATGTCATAAATGCTTTAAAATATAGTATAGACTAGCATGATTTGTGGACATTAAAAATTAATAAAAGTATATCAAAATGAATGTTGAATTAGAGAGCACAAAATTTTAAAAAATATAGTGAAATTAGATCATAAAAAATAAATAAATAATAAGATATTTCAATTTAAAAATAAATGTGATTTTTTAATTAAGAAGTGACACATGTTACTCTAAGATGTGGTTTTCTAAAATAAGATGGATGGTCAAGATTGCACATCCTTATATTTCACAATAAGTAAGTTAAAAAGTCTGAATTTTTAATAATTTCTAAAAATAAAATGTCCTAAATGCCTTATAATATAGTATATATTTTAAAGATTTAAGTTCATTTGGATACCATACTTTTTGTGGATACCGGGGGACTCATCCCCACCTTCCATCTTCATCTCATCTAATGGATGAGATTAAATTGCCTATTTACACTAGAGGGATATTTTTGTACATTATATATCCTTACTTTTTTATAACCACCTCACCTGATACACACACATAGTGTGTGTTTTTAGATCGTTTTTTTTTCTCTCTCTACACCGATCCACAACTAATCGATCGATCATCACAAACAATTAATCGATCGATCTTCAATGATTATCTTATTTTAAATCAATCACCTCCTTCTTCATTTGATTAACATCAGGTTCATATTTGTTCTTATTTTAGCTTATTTGATATGAATAAGCTTATCAATTTATCATCATCCGAATTTATAAGCTTATTATTCAGCTTATTTTGATTGAATATCTTAATTATTTGTTATTAGTGATAAGCTAATTTATTTAGGTCCTTTATGTGAATAAGTTTATGTATTATCTCATTGTCAATATGGATTTTGGTGTTCATGAAATTAAAGCCATAATCCATCATTTGATTCTGTATCCATAGTACTTGCCCACAACAGTTAGCAGCTGCAACATATTCCGCCTCAGTAGTAGAATTTGCCACAATCGTCTGCTTCTTGCATTGTCAAGATATCAGTCTTCTACCAAGAAATTGACAACCACCTGTTGTTGATTTCCTGTCAAGGCTGGCGCCTCCATAATCACTGTCTGAGAAAGCTTCTAGTTCAAAAGGGGAATCCCTAGGATACCATAACCCTAGTTTGGGTTGATGTTTGAGGTACCTAAAAATCCTTTTTACTGCATTTAAGTGTGAAACTTTTGGAGTGACTTGAAACCTAGCACAGGCACAGACAAAAAACATGATGTCTGGCCTTGATGATGTCAAATACATCAGGGAGCCAATCATTGACATGTAGACATGCACATCTACACCATCTTTATCTTTGACCAGGGGCTTATTTGACGTAATAGGAGTAGTAGCTATTTTGATGGAACAAAAATCAACCTACTTAAGGATGTCAGCTACATACTTGTCTTGACTAATAAAGATTCCATCAGGTTGTTGTTTCACCTGTAATCCCAAAAAGAATGTGAGCTCACCCATAGAGCTCATCTGGAATCTTTTGTGCATACAATCTTCAAACTCAGTACACATAGACTGCGTTGTAGAGCCAAAAATGATGTCATCCACATACACTTGGACTAACATAATGTTACTCTTGTTCTTTTTGATAAACAATGTCTTATCTATTGTACCTCTCCTAAAACCATTTTTCAGCAGTAAGGAAGAAAATGTCTCATACCAAGCTCTAGGAGCTTGATGTAGACCATAAAGAGCTTTGATCACCTTATAAACTTTGTTTAGATGAGCAGGGTCAACAAAGCCTAGAGGTTGATGAACATATACCTCCTCTTCAATAGTGCCATAAAGAAATGCACTCTTAACATCCATTTGGTAGACAAGAAATCCCATAAATGATGCAAAAGCTAAAAACAACCTGATTGCCTTAACCCTAGCAACAGGTGCAAAAACTTCATCATAGTCTATACCTTTCTTCTGTCTAAACCCTTGTGATACAAGCCTTGCTTTGTTTTTCACAACAATACTCCTCTCATCCCTCTTATTCCTGAAGACTCACTTTGTGCTAATTGCCTTTTTCCCAAATGGCAAATCAACAAGTATTCAAACCTTTTGTAATTTGAACTCGAGCAATTCTTCTTGCATTGCTTCAACCCAGCTTTCATCTTCTAAGGCTTGTGATATCGTCTTGGGTTCTTCTTGGGAGAGAAAACATGCTAACAGATAGTTCTGATGGTCTTTATGATTTGTTCTGTTCTGATTATAGATGTAGCTTACCAAAGCTTGTTGTACTGAATAAGCCTTTTGAATCTTTCCTCTTGTTTAAACTGCTAATTTAGGATCTCCTAGAATTTGAATTTTAGGGTGATCCTTATGAACTCTGAGTGTAGGAATAAGACTGACATCAATGGTGTTATCCATATTGTTGAAATCAGCCTCTACACCCACATCTTTATCATCATAGGCTCCACTGAATATGCCATCATTTAAAAATACATTAGAATCATCTTCTAAGTCAGGCATATTACGATCAATGGGTAAATCAGTATTGGGGAGAGTATATGCATCAATAGGTATTTGTCCTCCAAGATAGACAAATGATGATCTACCAGTATTTGCACCAGTGGGAGTACTAGCAGCATTAGCATATGGTGTGTTAGCAGTAGTAACCAATGGTGAATTGGAAGTACTAACAGATGGCCTACAAGTATTAAGCTTGTTAATACTGGTAGCCTAAGCTGCCCTCTTCTTTTCTTCTTCAAAGGCCTGTCTTGTAGCATCATCTATAGATTTAGCAGCAATTTCTTGAGCAATCATCCTCTCAAGATCATCTTTCAAGGCTTGTTCAGCTTCTGTCAACGTATGTTGTTCTTCTTTTTTAGCAACATCTTCTGAATCCTGTACATCATTGTCTTTAGGAGAATTTTCAGAATGTTTTTCTTGTGCAGCTTGAACAACATCTTCTACTGAAATCCTTGGCCTATGAGGGTATAGTAGAAGCAGTATGTATTCCTGAGTAGGTTCCTTATCTTTTTCTGATGAACCCGCAACATAATGTTCTTGTGTACCTGCATCCATATTAACCTGATTTTTTACACTAACAGGGATATAGTTTATTGTATTTGTTAGAAAATCAAGATCAAACATCCAATTAGGAACACTTCCTGCCATATTAGGTTGATCTTTAAGGAAATCAATGTGCATGTTCTCTTCTACTCTTTTGGTTCTTTTGTTGTATACTCTAAAGGCCTTACCAGTAGTAGAGTATCCAAGAAAATATCCTTCATCTGATTTCCCATCAAATTTGCCCAAGGAATCTAAGGTGTTTAAAATGGTCAAGGGAAACTCGTCATCCATAATTTCTTACACTATATAACCAAGGAGTCTAGATTATAATTATAATGTTTTTAGCTTTAATCTCAAAACCGTTGTTAGTTCAACCTTTGTTGCCTTTTTTCCTATGTGCGTGATGTTCGTTCGATTTTTGCTTTTAATCTTTTCATGAAATTGTGTTTACATGAGAACACGTAGTATTTTTAAACGAGCTTAGTAAGACGCTAAAGTTTACAAAAACAATTACAAAAGAGCAGCCATAGGGCTTTTAAGCCAACATAACCAATCTAGATTTTTTTTCTAGCTCTAGCGTTACACCAAATAAAAGAATGAAACACAATAAGATCAAATAACGACGCCTTTGATGGAATATCTGAAGAGAAAAACAACTTATTGTGATAACTCCAAATGATCCACCATGAAACAAACATCGTACCTTCCAAGTAATCTTTCACCTCCTTCCTTAACCTCAAACCTTCGAACCATTAACCCAATCTTGATAAGACAAGATACCAATATCTGGAATCCACCACCACCCTAGAACCTTAGCCATGATGGAAGAAGCAACCGAGCAAGAAAGAACAAGTGATCAGAAGTTAACCCCTACATGACACACCGGGCAAACCATAGACAGAATTTCTAAACTGTAACCTCTAACTGTACATATTTGATCTCGTTGGAAACTTATTCGAAAGCTACCTGCCAAGCCAAAACATTGGACTTTTGATAATAGATTAATTTAACCATCTAGTAAGGCAATACCCGACATACATATCACATAACCCCTCATCTATGAATCTCCTAGCCGAAGACACCTTGAAAACTCCATCTCCCTCTAGATTCCATACCCACTTATCATGATCTTCTACAAACTCTAGCGAATCAATTAAGTTAGAAGCCTCTTCCATTTGCACACCTTCTGCTCCCCCTTGGCGATCTTCTAAACCCATGAAGGAGACCATTATGAACTTTATCACGTATAGACACCTCTTTGTTCTCCTTTAGAGCAAATAAACGCGGATACTTCACATTAAATGTACCTTTCCCCAACCAGTTTTCTAGCTAAAATAAAGAGTCACTACCATTTCCCACCATATTTTTTCATGCACATATATAAATCGACGCCTCTTTCTTTAAGATTAGAAATACAACGAATCCAATTGAGCCAGGTTAAAGACTTACCCACCGTAACGCCCCGATCCCAATTACCCAAACGCCCATGTATAGCCTTGATGACCGACACCTATATCGCTTCAGGCTGCACCTTGAACCTCCAAATCCATTTAAAAAGCAAAGCACAATTCATAGCAAAGAAACTGGACATGCCTAAACCTCCAACTTCTTTACTAACAACAATACTATCCCAACTGAACCATGAAACCTTCCTCGCACCAGGATCCATACCTCGAAAAAAATTGCTTCTACACGATTCAAGGTGTTTAAGAACTTCTATAGGGACTTTGAAAAGCGAAAAAATAATACAACAGAATTGTAATTAAAACTGATTTTGTAAGGGTAAATCTACCACCAATAGAGAGTGTCTTCACCTTCCATTTAGATAATCTAGCCGTTACTTTATCAATGACTACATCCCATGAATGAAGACGGTTCATTTTACCACCCACCATAACCCCAAGATATTTGAATGGAGTTTTAGAAGCTTCACATCCAATCATTTGAGCGCCTCTATATACCTCGACATTCGTCACACCTCCAACTCCCATAATACAACACTTATGAATATTAATCCGAAGACCCAAAGCAAGATAGAAGCAGTGAAGTATACTTACTAGGTGTCGTAAATTCTCTTCTCTCCGTTCCCCAATAAACACCGCGTCATATGCGTAAAAAAGATGAGATATATGAACCAGCTCATGAGAACCTACATGGATACCTTTAAAAAAACCTCTATCCATGGCACGAACAAAAGATATATGCAAGGCTTCCATAACCAAAAGAAATAAAATTGGGGAGAGCGGATCTCCATGACGTAATCCTTGCTCAAAGTAGAATTCCTGAGTAGGGCTCCCATTCACAAGAATAGAAGCACTTGAGGACAAAAGACACCCTTTTATCTAACCCCTCCAACTATCTCCAAAACCAAAGCGATATAAGATCATGTCAAGGAAGTCCCACGGTACCGAGTCATAAGCTTTTTCAAAATCAACTTTAAAAATCATGGCCTTCCTTTTTTTCTGATTACACCAATCTATCACCTCACTAAGAATCAACGGGCCATCAAAAATTTGGCGACCACGAATAAAAGCAGATTGCTCTTTACTAACTAAGCTACCAATAACCGAGCTTAGCCTATTCGCAAGAATTTTTCCCACAATCTTATATTGACATCTTATAAGACTAATCGGACAAAAGTCCTTTACGAATTTAACGTCATTAACTTTAGGAATCAAAGTTATAAAGGATGGATTACATCCCTTACGAAACAAACCTGATCGAAAAAAGCTTTTTGGTGCCTGACAGACATCTCCACCAATCACATCCCAAAACTTCCTTACAAACTCAAAGGTGACACCATCAGGACCCGTGGATTTATTTTTACCACAATCCCATACTGCTTTCTTTATCTCCACGTCGGTAACCTCTACTTCTAACATTTCTTATTGTTGTTAGTTAAGAAAAACTGGAAATACCTCATCATTATGAAACCGCATACATGATTTGGACTACTATAAAGAAATCGATTGGCAAAGTGCTAGAAAAAATTCTTTTGCTATGGATGACGATGAGGGGGTCCGCGCGGGGCTTTAAACCTTAGGAGGATCCATAACCCATTCTTCATTAACCGAAATACCTCTAATAGCCATTTGATGTCTTTTTTGCTAATGATGCCATGAAAATACTTTGAGTTTTTGTCACCTTCTATAGCCCATTTCACCTTCGCTTTTTGCACCAAGTCTTTCTCCCTCAAATCATCCAAAACCCGCAAATCCTTCTAAAGATCCCTTCTAGAACTCAACAGATCTTCTTGACCGCCCTCCTGATCTATTTGTTTATCTATATTGTGCAATTTTTCTTGGATTTCTTTCCTCTTGTCATTAGCTTTAACTCTATTTTGTTGGACCCAAGTGTTGATCTTCTTTTTCAACATTCGAAATTTCTTCTTCAAATACGACATCTCATTAAGGACCACAACAACTTCATTATGCCAAAACCTTCTATATCAAACCACGAACGAAACATGTTGGGATCTCAGATTTGATGATTACAAAATTACATATGCATAAATGAAGACGAATAAAACAACAAGGGATTAATATGACACTTTGGTATTCTACATATGGAAGAATTAAAAGCTGGAAGATTTCCATGAAGATAGGCATTGAAAAGTCAAAGAATATCAAAGATAAAGGAAGGTTTTAATTAGTTTTAATTAGCTTCCTAATATAATTAATTATCGTCCGTTTGTAAGCCTTAATATCCCTCTATATAAAGGGTATTAGGGTGAATAGTTTTATCATCCATCATAGTTAGATCTCTCCAATGATAGTCTAATAGTTAGCTTATTAGTTTGTGTAATAGTTAGTTATCTACATAGTAGAGTCGACTGATTAAAGTCGAATACTTTATAGTTTATTAGTATGAATAAAGAAAACCTTGTGATAAGACATATGATGCTTCTTATTTGTTAATGCCGCTGTGGCTTTATAATCATTCAATGTTATTATATCAAATGGGCCAAAACGATGTATGAAGCCTACAATCCATGTGTTCAAACAGTTGGAATCAGAGCGGGGTGGCTCTTGATATTTTAGGATTATACCAAAGGAGTTTTTAATGGTCGATGTCATAAAGAAGAGACTTGTTTCAATTTTCCCTGTTTTTTAATCGTTGGTGATATTTGGTGTAACTAGGGTTTTCTATAAACCTTAAATTCAAGAAAAACATAAAATAAGCAGCAGGGTTTTCATGTTTACTGTTGCACGAACCAAAGACTATATGGTTTGCAGCTTATTTATGAGTGGTGACATGTAAAAGAAGATCTTAAGTCAAGGGGAAGCTTTGAAGATTGTTTCATTCATGAAGATTGTTTTGTAATATCAAATAGGGGAAGATTGTTGGGATCTCAGATTTGATGATTACAAAATTACATATGCAAAATTGAAAGACGAATGAAACAACAATGGATTAATATGACACTTTGGTATTCTACATATGGAAGAATTAAAAGCTGGAAGATTTCCATGAAGATAGGCATTGAAAAGTCAAAGAATATCAAAGATAAATAAATGTTTTAATTAGTTTTAATTAGCTTCCTAATATAATTAATTGGCTTCATTTGTACATAAAAGTAAGTTAAAAAGTCTTAATTTTTAAGACTTTCTAAAATAAAATGTCATAAATGCTTTAAAATATAGTATAGACTAACATGATTTGTGGACATTAAAAATTAATAAAAGTATATCAAAATGAATGTTGAATTAGAGAGCACAAAATTTTTAAAAATATAGTGAAATTAGATCATAAAAAATAAATAAATAATAAGATATTTCAATTTAAAAATAAAGGTAATTTTTTAATTAAGAAGTGACACATGTCACTCTAAGATGTGGTTTCCTAAAATAAGATGGATGGTCAAGATTGCACATCCTTATATTTCACAATAAGTAAGTTAAAAAGTCTGAATTTTTAATAATTTCTAAAAATAAAATGTCATAAATGCCTTATAATATAGTATATATTTTAAAGATTTAAGTTCATTTGGATACCATACTTTTTGTGGATACCGGGGGACTCATCCTCACCTCCCATCTTCATCTCATCTAATGGATGAGATTAAATTGCCTATTTACACTAGAGGGGTATTTTTGTACATTATATATCCTTACTTTTTATAACCACCTCATCTGATACACATACATAGTGTGTGTTTTCAGATCGTCTTTTTTTTCTCTCTCTACACCGATCCACAACTAATCGATCGATCATCACAAACAACTAATCGATCGATCTTCAATGATTGTCTTATTTTAAATCAATCACCTTCTTCTTCATTTGATTAACATCAGGTTCATATTTGTTCTTATTTTAGCTTATTTGATATGAATAAGCTTTATTAGATTAATTAGTTGATATAAGCTGAATTAAGGTGTATTTAGCTTATCAGTTAGCAATAAGCAGTTTTAAGTAGCTTTTGGTTAACGTGTTTGATAGATCATATATGATACTTTTCATACGTATATCATATATGATATTGCTTTGTCTTATGTATATCGCATGTGATTATCATATATGATATTTCATTTTTCTAAAAAACAGTTTATTTATTCTTTTATATTCATTTTATATTTTCAGAATTAAAGAACATGAATGCTTGTTCATTATGTGGAAGTTTGGATCAAAACAAGAGGAGGTGCCCTAAGAGGTTTGAAGTTCAAGAATAAGTCGTGGTTCAACATTAAGTTGTTGTTCAAGAAGAAATTGTTGTTTAAAAAAGTACTATTTTATATTTGATTGTTAAATGAACAAGTGTTATAATTCTTTTTTCACTTGAATTTTGTTGTTTTTGATCTTACATGAATGTGATTCTATTATATATCATATGTGATATTCTAGGAAATCATATATGATTTTACATCAGTTTCTTTTACATTTGAATTATCATATGTGATATTTGTATTTTACAATTTGGTAACAAAGTATCATATGTGATTTCTTTCATAAATCACATATGATTTAACATGATCATCACTGATTTATCAACTATCATACTTGATGTTTAAACAATGATAACATGTGTTCCTGTTCTAATGCTATTTTTACGAGTGATTATGAATGTGTGCATAAAACTTAAACAAAATAGACATAATATTCAAAATCAAATCCGCAAGACATTGTACTAGTTTCAGATGGTTTACAAAATCGTCTATAGAAAATAAATGGAGATCACATTTTTTTCGTGTGCGTCTTTGCAAACCCTACACTCCATTCTTCTTGGCAATCACTCCGTTGTAGATTTCCATGTGCATCATTAAGAAAACCCCACACTCCGTTGCATTGTCTTTTTGTAGCTCACTTTGGTCTGATGATTGTTGTTTTTTAATGTTCACTTCTCTGGCCTTGAGATGATTGAATTCTTCAAAATGCCTTGAAAACAGCTTTCTCTACACAAATAAAAAGATTTTATTTTATTTTCAGGCACATTATCATATATGATATATTATAGTGTTACAGAAGTAGACTTTCAAGCAGATTATCATATATGATATTATAAACAAAACTAACTTTTAATTACTCACCAGGAGATCACAGCGCGATTCATGTAGGGTTTTCGTTGTGATTACGAGCCTAGGGACGCGGATAGAAATGGGAGAAAGCCAAGGGAGGTTCGACCTCTCACCACCGTCACTTTCCTCATCTAGCAAGCTTGGACCTTGGTGAGTCGTTCTAGTAAGCCTAACGTTTATCATTAGCATGTTTTCTACGTTGTAGTTTGACAAACCCCGGCTTTGTGAGACAAGCGCATGACATGCAAGGTACAACCATGCGTCGTCCTTGAGTTCATGCATGTGCCAAGTCCTTTGGCACAACATGCATGAGATATCGAAACATAAAAAAACTGTGTAACCCACCTCGTCCCTAAGAACAAATAGCAGACCAAGGAATTTCCATGAAAACTTTAAGACGTATACGTAAACGTTGGCTCAAAAAGGGGCGTATAAATACCTGGGTTTTACGTAAGCCATAGTGAAACCTTGGGTTGTAAACCTTAGTACGCGACTTTGGGCATAATCGGTTGGCACACGACGAACCACAACGAGCCTTTGGCTCACTGTGGGCACGTCACAGCCCAAAGGAACCCAAGTAGAGTATACTCGTTGGTTCGCACTAAATCCCGTCATGATTAACAAGTGTTTATCACATGGTGTACGCTCACCAATTACATACCTAACATGCCTCTGAGGCCGCTGCCTTGTCGCGGCTGTTGCACTAGAGACGTGGCCACAACAGTAGCTGTTGGGCCTGTTCAGATGCATCAATCGCCCTTGTGTCTGATAATGGAACGAACTCGTGGTAGTAAGTATAAACTGAGACCATGCGTGTGAAATGGAAGCACATGTTATGCAAAATAAAATATATATGGGGGCAAAAAGAAGACACAACAGTGGTCTAAAACCCACTGCTTGTGTGCGGCAGAAAAACAAAAAAGAAACATGGTGTAGGCCATGTAGTTATTTTGTATTATATAGAAAAGATACATGTAATATTTCCTAGAACTTTCATGCAATTTTACCTTGTCAAAAGGTGGCGGAAAAAAAAAACGTATTACAAACATGCATGTTGCATTGCTCGTTTGGGTCGTTCTCATGCCGAGACAAAACAAGAGATAAACTAGTAACGAAAAACAATGCTATTACCAAAAAGGTAGAAAAATTATAAATGGCGATTTACAACGAATTATGAACGACAACAACGAGATTAAATTATAAACGTGTAAACGAACTGTAACGCGGTTCATCACCCATACACCCACAACTTCAACCACACTCTTTTTTTTGTTCTCTACTTGCTTGTTTATATACATGTACTCTGTCTGTACGAATCTTGGACACAAAATAATTTCTTAAAGGTTATTTGAATTTAAAATATAAGCTTAGACACGAATAAGCGTAGAAAACTAGTAGAAGTGACAAACGTTAAATAGTCGATAATACTATTTTAAAAAATTAGTGGATTTTCATTGTGTAAATGGAAAACTAAAGGGGTCATTGTGAAAAATTATTAAATGTAGAAAGTATAGAATCTAACTCTTGTTAAAGACTAAAGTTAGACAAGATCCCAAGGTAGGTAAATATAGTTACAGTGAATAATACTAGGGTGTGAAATATAAGTTATATACTTATAATTGTTAAGTCATGATTCTCCCTAGAGCCAACAGTTTGACCAACATTTTGAAAACATAAAACGTAATCACATAAACAACAATGTCCTTTTATGACTCAATTGCATAATTCATTTCATACATTAAGATTTGGAATGTAAACTCAGACTTTGTCATAATTACTTAGGTGTTTGACTGAGTCACTATTTGACGTACATTGGTTCATTATCAATGCAAACGATTTGAACGACAAGGTGGAGTTTTAATAGCCCACTACTTTACTTGTTTTAATTCAATCTTTTGGGGTGAGAACATTGCTTATTTTTAACAGTTGAACACAAGTACATTTACTGATTTACTATTGGGTCTAAGTCCCTACTCAACCCAACTTGCTTATATTGCCCAATTTATCATGATAGTTAATTCTTGTAAGCGTGAATGTTATGATAAATTAGCGGGATTGGACCATCCTGTTTGTCTTTGGAATGGACATAGTCAAGAAAACAACAGGTTTCATTTGAGTCAGTTCGGATGTCGCGGGCTTGGACCATCTGCGATGGTAGTCTATGATGATATATGTTAACGCTTCGGTGTCATGAGCTTAGACAATAGTAAATACTTTTTCATTGTGATATATGGATTTCTATATTTCATGCTATGGTTATAAATCTTGTGGTTCATCACTATTAATCAAAACACACAAAAACTATGAACTCAAAACTTTATGTTGACTTTAGCCAATGTTGTTCGAGGTGGGTCTATATTACGGAATTTTGGAGTCTGCATTGGTATTTTGGCATGTAGAGGTCTATCTCTTAGTACCAATCTCTTATGCCATGGAAGTCACTAATCCACAAATTTAGTCTTCCGTTGCAAGTAAAAATTTGGGGGTGTGACAGATTGGTATCAGAGCCACTTGGTTATAGAGAACTAGGTTGCATTAGTTAACTCTAGCTATATACTGGCTTCTTAAGGACATATCAGTTATAGATACGCACTATCTATTTACTACATTGACTTCTATGTCAACATTGTTTGGCACGATATCATTAAATAATTAAATTGCCACTCTGTTGTCATGAAAAAATACATGATACACATTATCATTTTACCTCTTTGGAATAACATATCCTATGGATTATGTACTTATCGCTAGCGCAAGGAACATATCATGACTCTCACTAATAATTAAAACCCTATAACAAAATTACCTATGAGGTAACATAGACCAATATGATGAATTTGTCGATGATTACATCCTTACTATGTTACTTTATGGGGTCACCTACATAAATACACTTCGGGATACACTGATTATCACCCACTGTTACTTCCAGGACTTTTATAGCAAATGTTGTAAATCCTATACTACTATCACTATTGACAAGTATACCCTTAAAAATATTTCTAAGTATATAAAACCTACAAAAAGGCATTGTACCACTTTCACCAATAATTGGCGAATGTCACATCATCGGAAAACGCTGAACAACAAACTCATAATGAGACGAAATTAAAAACACGCCCGGTAAAAGTAAGAGACAACAGTCGCAATTAGCAGTCACAAACTACGGAGAGAAGTTTAAGACATAAAAGTCTACCCCAGCCCTGAGCCAAGAATAATATGAACTCTACGGATATGCATCCTATTTACCAGAAATCCCAACCCTACCACACTTTCGGTCACCGGATTAGGTCTTAAACATAAGGATAACCACTACTATTGGCAAGTAATTTCTTCAAACAAAACAAGAAACATACGATTATGCTAAACCAAAACACTCCTCTATATATACTTCGAGAAAAGTATGCATATATTTAAAAACATGCTATACACCTTACCTCAAAAATTAATAACACTCATAAGTTAATCTTTACTCAGATATGGGATGTAAAAAGAAGAAACCCTATTTTGTCATATGCAGGGCGTATCCGAAAAATGTCTCAATCACTTTCCAGCAACATACCTGACAACGCCCCGGAACAGGAAGCCGCCACGGGACACTCCATTCCAAGAAGAATGGATTCGCCAACCTCTCGGGCAACCTAATTACCTGAACCAGAATTAACTTTGACCCCTGCTACAGGGCGTGAACACTCCCAAGAAATAAATAACCTCAGTGCTCCTGCACTAATATCACAAGCGCCTGGGCCATCTCGAAAGAGAAGCAGATCACCATCATCGCCATTCTTCCTAGATGCCATTACCTTCTCTGACGGTAAACCAGCATCCGAGACATCAGAACTCAACCCAGAAGATGTGACGGCCAGACTAGAGGACCTGGAAGTAGAGATTGACACTCTTCATGCAGACACCGAGGACAAAGAGCTCCTGATCTCTGAATTGCAGGATTCTCTCGCCGCTGCCGAGAATGAGATCGCAATACTGTAGATAAAAGGTAGTGATACGAGGGCAGACGTGTGAGGTTTCTATGAACAATTTAAGAAAATACTTTCTAGCCGCCTTAGGCCTGTAAGACAGACAGCCAGACTCGCTATAACAATGTATCCAGCCTTGCAAATAATTTATAAAGGACTATTGACCTTGCTTTCATGAAATAATAAATGATATAACAATTTTGCCCTAAAAAGTTTCTAAGTACATTAACCCAGTATAAGGGAAACCGTATAATTGATAAATTTTTGGAATCAAATGACAAGCATCGTAATGTGTCAAGGAAATAACACTATCGAAATTACTGCCCAGTGCAAAACAAGTATGCTCGTTACCCAACAAATGAAGAGTACAATCATGTTACGGAAAAATGGCGGAAATAAGAGAAGCTATATTCGAGGAACACTACTGAAACTTGAAAGGATCATTTCAAATGGGCCACACAATAGTACTTAAGACAAGACACAGTATCCCTACACCAATCAAATTTCTTTCTCCAATATTCGACTTTTTGTCAGTCCCAAAAATAATTTCTCTCATAATAAACGCCTATTTTCATAAATAAACTAAATACATCTGAAAGATTACCAGGTAATGACTTCCAATCATACCAAGATGCGAGGAGGGGTACATAGCAATATATGATTATAACGATAAGGGTAAAACAATAAAATAAACAACGCGAAAGTCTATTCAACCAGATCCATGATATTTTTGTTCATAATACAACAGAATACAAAATATAGAGAATGCAACAAAAATGTAAAATGCTAAAACGACAGATACATCACCGCGTGAAAAGAAACACATCGGATAGATCAGCAAAAGAAGCGATGTGATGATTATGATCATGACGGGAGTGAAAATCTCGATGGGAACCATTGAGGATTGGTAATCAACAGTTTCGAGGAAAAGGAGGAGAAACGTAAAATTGTGAAGTGAGAGATAAATTGAGATGAGGAGGGAGTAAAGTGAAACTTATAAGAAAAGGGGGCGGCGTAGTGGGTAAGAGTTGGGAGGAATATCGATTTAAAAATAATTTGTGGAGCTTAAAGCGATTCACAACCGAAAAACCTAAACTTTCACACAAAAAGTAATTATTCGAAAATAACTTATGCGCTGAGTATAATACATTTTACGAACAATAGTAATACACGCCATCATACGAAACACGATATAACACGTAGTAAGTAAACAAATAAGGTGACATAAAAGTTTAGAAGACACTGGTTGTGGTAGAAGTAGAAAAGGGAATAATAGACCACAAAACAACATATAACGTAACATCCCTTATCAAGTGTTTGGGAGATACGACAATTTATATACACCACGAGTCTCTGTGTCGACTATGCTTACAATCACAAATAAATAACTAAGGAAAATGGGGATGTCAATGTAACCTAAAAGTATATCATAGCCTGATCAACTATGTTTGTAATAGTTAAGTCGAAAAAGATATGCTCAATAATAGTCTATATGTGTATGCAGAATAACCAATTTGAAAGTATGCTCCTTTATTCATTCAACACATTCAAGATAAAGCCCAGAACAACTATGAAAAACTACGATACATCAAGGGTACATCACGAGAATTTAACCCTACGAAAACAAAACAAAGTTAAAAATGAAACGTTCGACACTTCTTCCTAGAGGATTCAGTATAAGATTAATCAAAATGCCCAAGAACAAAATGGTAATACAACCCGCTAGCCTACTGGCAAAAGCTACTTCTTCCAGAAGACTTCCACGCCAATCGCCACAATAATGAGTGGCACAATAAGCCCTAGTATTACAACGAGGTACTGGTAATCTTCTTCCTGTGGAACACTCTCCAAATAACAACCAACCACACTACGAACACAACCGTAATCAAGGGAACAAGATACGACATTTTAATCTAAGGACGAATGAAAATTTAAGTAAGGAAACTTATTTTACGTTTTGACAAATTCAAGAAAATGGCAAAGTGTATATATATAAAATGGAGGTAACGGTTCGCCACATTCTAGCCGTTGGAGCCCCACTTGCCACTTTTATCCTTCTCTTAACCCATGCCACGAATAAGACGCTTGAATTTAGGGCGAAAGTTTCCAACTTAAAAGGACTGCAGCACCCCGTAAAAATTTAAATCTTATTTCAAACCCTTAAGGTAAAATTAATCATCGAAAAATTTTTGAATTGCTAATTTATCTCATAAAATAATTACCTTGGAGAAAAGTTTACAAATAAATAACAATATACCTAAATCACATTATTATACTGTAGAGGGACAACAATCAGGTTCACTCAATTATTCAATACAGAGTTACCACGCAAACACTTTAGAATAATGTGTGGAGACAGTAGTCATAGTCGCTCAATTATCCCATTCAAGATACATCATGGCAAGACAACAGTCACGAAACAAACATTTTGATGCTACAGAAATCAAATGCATTCAGCCGAACTTACTAGATTACTAACACAATAGCCGTTGATTTGTGAAAGTGGAAATACAAGTACATATTTAAGACAACAATGTTTTATTCAAAGTAGTACAACGACATGGTTACAACAATCCTTAGA
>BQNB010051886.1:2986-22986 GCA_026074375.1 Tanacetum coccineum
TTATTACGTGCACAACATCGTATATTTATTTGTATATTACAGTTACCTGTGTTTTATTACGTGTACATAGGAGTTTTAACATAAATCGTGTTGATCAAGTATAACACAATTAAATCTACTTGTTTGATTGTACAATAAACAAAAACATTATAAAATACAACAATAACAATAGATGTCATTTCTTAGAAACTAGTTTTAATCCCCGTGCACGCACGGGGCTTGTACATTATATATTTTTTTTAAATATATATAATTTTTATTTTTTCTGTTTTATAAGTTATGAAAGTTTAAGGTATAATGAAATTTGTAAATTTATAAATTTACACTTAACACTATATAATTTATTTTAAATTAAACCACTAAAGTTTTATTAGTTACCCCTCTCTTTATTTCAAGTTTTTGTTTTTATAAATTTGACACGTATATTTTTATGTGTTTTTTTTTCTCCACCAAAATAATACCAATTTTGAAAGTATTTAAGCTTTTTAATTAAACATATATTAAAAAAAATAAAAAATTAGAATCATCATACCTAATAAGGAAAGATTCTTTTTTTTGAAATGCAAAAGTCTCCACTTTTCGTTTTCCTTTACTAAGTAAAAGATAAGTAACAGATTATTAAAAGTTGAGCTATTAATTTATTCCTTTTAATTCTCTCATACAATTTTTTTACAAAAATGGAGTTTCCTTTATGGTCAAGAAACCACAATTCAAAATAATTCAATGTATACCTTGACTCATTTTATTTTCAGGTAAATTAAAGTTTATTGACTGTTAATTGACACCATTTTTTTTTCTACATCAAATTTCAAAATCAAAATTATTAATATTTTAGATGTAACCAGTAATTTTCAAAAATATTCCTTTCTATCTTTTTTATTTTTTATAATTTTGAAACAAGTATCTTTATGCAGATCTTTTATGCACATGAAAATTTTAAGATGTTGACAAAAAAACTCAATTTTAATTTTCTGTTAGCCAATAGGAAATCTTGATTTCCTATTGGTTAATCCGAAGTACCCATTTATTATTTTAATTTTTTTTTTCTACTATTTACAAAAAAAGAAAAGAAATTGTTATCAAAAAACTTTCAAAATGAAAGACGTTTATTACTATTATGCCTTTATGTCTTGCCTAAAATGTTGTCCTATGTCCGTCCTATCATGTTGTTTTTAGACTTAACGTTGTTTCTCAAATGATCTGATCATTACCATTTCTTTTTCTTTTATACAAATTCTTTTCATTCATGCTCTCAATTTCGATCCATATTTCAACTTCAAATTGTTAACATGAAACTGGTATAATGTTGTTGTCATCTCAGATGATAATGAAGGCTTGCCAATGTCAATTGTTAAAACGTTACACGAAAAACAGAATATCTAAGCTATAATTATATGCCGCTACAAAATCACGTCGTTACAGACCAATACACGCTTAGTATTTTATAAGAGATGTATCTTTGCCAAAATCAGTTTTCAATATTTTATGTAATTTTAGTATCACGGATCGATGAAAATCTCAACGTGGTCCACAATTACAATTTTTTTTTACAATAAATAGACTATGAATTTTGAATATTAAAGAAATTATCCGATCGGAATGTTGAAGACTTTTTCTAAAATGAAATCATATACAAAGATCAAATATGCTTTAATTAGTTTTTATTATTTCTGAACAACAATGTTAAACGTGATGAAACAAATTATATATTCTAGAGAGTTGGTCAAGTACGACTATCAATACCACATCATATGTCGATAACATAATTAAATAAATATATGGTTCTGGAATGGTAACTTAACACCGATTCTTAAAAGGACATAGTTTGGATATATGAGTTATAAAATGAGAAATCGAGGTTCGATGTTTTAGTGCTCTCATCTTTTTATATGAATTTTCGCTTGCTCAAATTTCGAACAAAGTAACAATATGGATGTGGATGCATTTTCCCGACAATATTGTTTTAAAAACGCTCTTTTTATTTGGTGTGTAGCTAGATGTATATAAGAACTATTGAATTGGTTAGTTGCTTCAACACCCTTTTTTTGATTCCTTGTTAATTTACTACTCATTGCTATGGTTCTAAATCAAGTCCGCCGTATCAACTAAAAATCTCAGATGATAATGAAGGCTTGCCAATGTCAATTGTTAAAACGTTACACGAAAAACAGAATATCTAAGCTATAATTATATGCCGCTACAAAATCACGTCGTTACAGACCAATACACGCTTAGTAATTTTATTAAGAATGTACTTTGCGCAATCATTTTCATTATTTTAATGTAATTTTAGTAATCACGGCTATCGATGAAAATCACAACGTGGTCCAACAATACAATTTTTTTTTTACAATAAATAGACTATGAATTATTTGAAAGTATAAAGATAAAATAACGATCGTAATGTTGAAATTGACTTTTTCTAAAATGAATCAATAAACAAAGATCAAAAATCTTTAATTATTTTTTATTATTTGCTGAACAACAGATGTTAAACGATGAATGAAAAAAATATAAATACAAGAGAGTTGGTCCAGTTACGACTATCAATACCACAACATATGTCGATAACATAATTAAAATAAATATATGTTCTAGAATGTAGACTTAACACCGATTCTTAAAAGGACATAGTTTGGATATATGAGTTATAAAATGAGAAATCGAGGTTCGATGTTTTAGTGCTCTCATCTTTTTATATGAATTTTCGCTTGCTCAAATTTCGAACAAAGTAACAATATGGATGTTATAAGTTCCGTGCGTTATAAGTTCCGTGCACGCACGGAGCTTACACATAAATCATATTTATTTAAAAAAAAATTGTTTATTACGGGCATATGAAAAATTTCCCGTGTTTAATGTTTTGTAATTGTGATATTAGTACAACTAATAATTTTGCACGTGGTTACATTAAAAAATTAATTATGTATTAATATAAGTGTTTTACAACCCGGGTTGACCCGGTCAATAGAACCGTGAACCGGTCGGGTGACCGGAAGCCGGATTTTGCCGAAAAACCCGGTTGAATCGTGACCCGGTGGCTCGACTGGGTCAATAAAAAAACTTTTTCTAAAAACATTAATTCATATCGATTAATATTTTGTAAATATTTTGTTTGATGAAAGATTTAATTTTGTTTAACTCACATTAGTATTGATGTTGTTGTTCAAATTTATCTATTAATGTCATATTGTACAAAATATGCGAGTTTAGTACGTTTTTTCTTATATTCCTAGATAAACTTTAAATAGATATTATACATGTTGTATATCTAAAGTATAAAGTATAGAAAGTATAAAGTCTAAGGGGGTATTTGTTTATTTTCTAAAATTTATTAAAAATATGGAAAATTATAAGTTTCAGTTCACTCCATATGATTTATTTAAAATTCAACAACTAAAGTTTTATTAATCACTTCCTCCTTTTTTAAGTTTTTCTTTTTCACACATTTGACACCTATATTTTTATGTCTTTTTTTGTCCATCATATTTCTCCACCAATTTTTTCAATTTTGACTAAAATTGATTTTAATTTTGACTTTTTTTAACCAATCAGATTGCTTGATTTTGCTTACGTGGCAAAATCAAGCTTTATGATTGGTCCAATTTTTTTCTTCATAACATTTAATTTCATACAAAACTCCAAAATAATGTCATTCTTTTATTATATAAAGGATTTGGGAGAGTGAGCCTTTTTGACTCAAATGTACGCAGCCTCTCCGCTTAATCTCGAGATCGTTTCCGACCCTTCCATGGTCACCCTTAAATGTACACACCGAGCGTGGTTTGCACCCTTAACCTCTTGTTTGAAAGTCAATAACCTTACCACTAAGCCATTTGGTAGTAATTAAAGAAATACTTCATCTGTCATGAATACTTAAATTACTCAAAACAAAAACAAAACTATGTTATGTCTTGAAAAAAATGTTCACAAACAAGTTTTGATTGATAAAATGTCATTTTAAACTCATTACTACAACAGTATAATTGACGGGCGCTTGGGCTCACTGCGTGGGCCTGCGCTTGCGGGTCATTTGGGCTTGCGACTTAGGCAATTTTTTTTATTTTAGAACTGGGCTTTAACATATTTTTATTTGGTCCGTCAAAGATTGACGAAGCCCGTCTTAACTATTTTTCACGCATATACATAGCAATGCGTTATTCAGCGGGTCACAACAAGTATAAAATAACCGTTAAACGACATAGTACGCAAACACCCCGCCGCGTAACGCGGGTTCATAAACCTCATTTTTATTACATAAATTCAAATTGAGCAATGTCTTGAATTTTTGGGGTGCTACAAGACCGCATCCTACGTGACAACGGCATATGTGGTATGGATGATGATTATGTTTCCACTTTAGCTTGTCTTCATGATACGATTCCAAGCTTTGATTTTAGCGGTTTCACTAATAAGGACGTTGCCCCCTATAAAGCCCAACAAACTCTGGAGAGTGTCATTTTTAGTGAAATGGTTAAGGATATGGAAGTCCATTTTGACATGACTGTGAGAAAGAAAGCAGTTTTTAAGTGTCTACGCGCACCACATGCTCAAGATTTTCTACTAGCTTTCCTCATAGACGGGCTCAGTCAACATATGTCACCGGTGGAATATCATACTATTCTTAAGTATCGCTTCATGATTTTATTATTTTTGGCTGATGCGATATGCCTTGTTTGTTGCAAGGCTTGTTTGGATTCATTTAGGGAACATGCAGTTCATTATAAAGAGCTACCGGGCTTCAAGTACCAACACAATATGGTTAGGGACGTCCTTTTTGACATATGTAGGCGTGCTGGGATCTTCGCCAAAAAAGAAGAACCTATGAACTTTTTGACTGACCCGCCAGATGGAAGATCCACACTTAGACCGGATGACGTTTTGGTTTTTGGATGGGTTAGAGGGAAACATGCGTGCGTGGATCTGACTGGGGTTTCTCCTATCGTGAGGTTGAGTAATCTAGGTTTTACAGTGGGTCAAGATGCTTTGGAAGTCGCCTTGTGCAAGTGACAAGACATGAGAAAGCATGCATTAAAAATCAACACGTGTTTATTCCTTTCGCGTTTGATACATTTGGTTTCCTTGCACCTCGGGTGGTGGAGCTACTCAACAGAGGCCAACGGGTTATGAACAGTAATGTTATAACACCTAGATCCACAAATATAATTTCAAAAGAATTAGTTTTGCAACACAAAAAAGGATAGCGGTGCAGCTTATTGCTCATTCGCCTTCCATCATTATGTGAATTATTTTTATGAAATAAAAATATTTGTTTTAAAAAAAATTGTGCAATTAATGGAAGTCTTGATTAGAATGACAAATTAAGAATAATAGTCATAACTACTATCGATATCTGAAAAGTGAACATTTTTTAAGACAAACATCCAAAAAAGGTGTAAATTAGTGGGAACATCTTGACCTCGGGTGTTTTTTGACACCAGCCATTATCCACCCCATAAGGAATAACTCCGGCAACTCTCTTGGCCCAGTAGGGCACCAACTGGAGCAGGCAGGAGCCGAGACTCGAACCCTTAACCTTTAATCCATAAAATATCTTTTGTGGGTCCATGGGTTTTTCGGAGCTGGGTACTAACTAAGCCAAAGCTCTTTGGTTTTTTTAAGACAAACATAAATAATAAGATAAACATTGTTATGGATTAAGATCCTCTCAAGTTGATGGTAACGTGATAGATAATGTTGACTAATCACAATTACGATAAATATATAAAAGTTTTCCTTTTAATGATATTTAGAGACCCACTTGTTTATTTAATCTCAAATAAAGCTAACATGATCTATCATGTTATAATCAACTTGGGAGAAATTTTAACCCATTTTTATTAGACGGATGATGGATTACTTAAACTTCTCACATATTGCCTTTAAAAAAAGAGATGATATACCTAAATTTAAAATCATTAATTATTTGCTATTTGATATGTTGGAAAATCAACCGCAATAAACCTGGAATTCCTCAACAGACTTATCAGTACCTGCACCAGAATCCTTCAACGTGTCATTGTACATGACACTTTCATTGAAGACTATGTTCATGCTAGTGACTATTTTAGGTGATTCATTATCAAGCCTATATAGCCTGTACCCCTTCACACTCTCAGGATACCCTAAAAGAACGCATTTTACTACTCTCGGCTCGAGCTTACCTTGTTTAACGCGTGAATATGCGACACAACCAGAAACTCTTAACATCCTATAATCACCTGGATGCCCCAACCACATCTCCATATGTGTCTTTTTCTCAATCGTTGTCGATGGTGACATATTGATGATATATGCGGCCGTACATGTCGCTTCCGCATAGATAGTCTTGGGAAATCTAAATTGAATTAACAAACAGCGTACCCTATCCATGAGAGTTATGTTCATACGCTCTGCTAACCTATTCTGCTGCAGCGTCCCGACAACTGTCAGATGTCTAGCAATCCCACTCTCAGTGCATAGCTTCTCAAATTCCTAGTTACAGAACTCAAGACCATTATATGTCATCAGCTTTTTAACCGTCCTCCTAGTCTGATTCTCTGCTAACTGCTTCAACTCTTTGAAATTTCCAAATGCTTTATGTTTGAACCTGAGAATATAAACCCATATCCTCTTGGAATAATAATCAACAATAGATAAGAAGTACCTCTAACCTACCAATGGTTCCACCTGAGATAGACCCCCTAAGTATGAATAAACGTAGTTTATCACTCCCTGATTAGTGTGCCTTCCTACAATGAAACTGACTCGATGTTAATTTCCCATTACACAATTCTCACAAAAATCAAGCATACCTAGAATCTTCTTACCAAACAACTCTTGCATCTTCATCATCGCCATCTTCGTGATCTGTCTGATCTTCCTCAAGCGTACGATTATTTAACCCCTGTAGTTCCACCTCAACCTATAATTCTTTGCAATACCTGCACTGAACCCGTACCTACACCAGAACTAGTGATAGTTTTCTTGTATTCTCCACTCTTATTGAAACCCATATTCCTGTAAAGCACTACCTTTGAAGTAACATCATCTAACCACCAAATCTTATTACCCACTATACCTTTACGGTATCCTAGGAATATTCACTTAACCTTAACCGGTTCAAGCATCCTTTGCTTAATACTAGCAAGCCAACCAAAAAACCCTTAACATATCTACAGGTGTCTTAAATCTAATCACTGATGATGGTGACCTGTTCATTAGAAATGTAGACATGGTAGTATCCTCTGCCCAAAAAACCTTAGACAAACCAGACTGAATCAAAAAACAACGTACCTTAGCCAAGAGTGCCACATTTTTCTCCTCAACTAACCCATTCTATTATTGTATCCCTGCCACACCCAAATGTTTGGCGACCCCACTCTCCATACATTTTAGTGTAGACTCCTGACTACAAGAATCAAGAACATTACCCGTCTTGATATTCCACCCAGTCTGATATTCTCCTAGCTGCTTCCTACCCTTTAATGTCTTCTTTATCACTGCGTGACTGTCCAGGGTATATACGCAATTAGCCCTTCTTGTTCCAGATAGTACCTTTAGCGAACCCTTTATTACCTTGATCTTGCCCGAATGCAACTTCACGGTAAAACCCTCTTTTTCAAGAGTGCCCAACGGTATCAAGTTTCTTCTTAATTCCGGAACATACTTGACGTTATCCAACACGAAACTTAACCCATCCCTCATTTGTACTCAAACCTTACCTGTCCCTCGTACACGACATTCCTTGCCATCACCCAATAGTACATTACCACAGTCATACTCCTCAAAATCAAACAAGTTATATCTCATGTATGTCATATGATATGAGCCCCCTGAATCCATGATCCAGTCTAGTAGTTCTTCAACACTCGTAGCCATCATAACATCAGCTCCTGAGCCGGATACATGGTCTTCATTCCTAACAAAATCTTGAGATTTTGTAATTATACCTAGGACAATCCCTCTTCAAATGCTCTTTAGACTAACATATATAACTCTTACGCCTACTTCTTTGTCCATGTGACTTTGACCACGCACTACCTTGACCCTACTCCATATCTCTCTGATTAGATCTTCCCCTCACATACAACCCTTCACCACCATCACCCTTTGCTTCCATCATCTTCTGAAGTTCCCTAGAATTAAGTGTCGCGAGCACGTTTTCTAGCTTCAAAGTATCTCGACCATATAGCAAAGTCTCCACGAAATTATCGTAAGATGATGGTAAGGATGTGAGTAATAATAATGCTTGATCCTCATCCGATATAGCAGTATTTATAGCTGCTAAGTCACCTACCAGCTTGTGAAACTCATCAATATGTTTAGATTGACTCTTACCTGGATGCATCTGAAAATTATATAACTTTTTCTTCAAGTACAAACGAATAGCTAAAGATTGTGTCATGTATAAAGTCTCTAACTTTTTCCAAATCCCCGCTGCAGTTGTCTCCTTAGTGATCTCCCGTAGGACCCGATCACCCAAACACAAAATCAATGTGTCGTAATCCTTTTTCCGAATGACGTTATCGTACGTCACTATCGTGGTTGTAGGTAACTCCTCCAATGCTGCATCGAATCCCTCTTGTTCCAGCAAGTCCTTTACCCTTACCTAAAATCATTCTTCCCATCGGATTTGTTAATGTCAAACTTAGTCCCCGTCATTATTTTTTATCCCTTTGTTTATTTTGATAACCTTGTGATATAAACCTCACAACACCGAATTAAACAAAGTACCCGTGTGCCTTTTAAATACCCTTGGCGACTTTATATGCTAAACCCATAACTTGTGATCCAAGCTACCAAGAAACACGACAAGAAATCTTTGAAACTTAAAACAACTTTGTTAAATAAACCTCAACAAGTTAAAGCTTTAATTTAAAAACCTTCTTTAGTTCTTCTTAATTTTCTTGAACTTTCTTTAACCCAAAAACTCAAAACCCTTCAATGTTTCTACACCTTTTCGGGGAACCTCGACAATCAAAACCCTCGAAGAAAGACCCTTGATTCTTGATCGAACACCAATACCTAATGTACAAAACCGAAACAACAGAATCCATTGCCGATAAAAATTCTTGTAAGAAACCGATTACTTTAAACCCAAGTAACCCTTGCAAAACACAACAAGCCTTGATTTTCTGAAACAAATACCAAACAGCTGTTGATCTTCTGTTAAGCGAAAAGTAAAACAGCCCCTTGAATCCTCTCCTTGTCGCAGTAACCTAGACAAATAAACAAAATCTTTAAGAAATCTCTTCTTGTCTGACGAGGTGTCATTTTATACACTTTTTCGAGGTCATTTAACCCCAAATTCATGCAAATATGCTCTATCATTGCACTAAATCCTTTCTTTTTGTGTAATTAGCATTTGGAAAGCACTTGGATGGAATACACGTGACTTGGGCTCGATTCGGGAAGAAACAATGCAAAAACACAACTTTTCAGCTTTGCGACCATCATTGTGACCTGGTCACCTGAAGTGCCCAAAAAGATGATTTTTGAGTATGTTTTGTGATGGTTTAATGTGTGGAGATGGCGTCACCTTAAGTTCATGACGACATCACAAGTAAACCTGACAGCATCAAGATTAAGTCGATGCAAGAAACCCTAAGTCAGAGTCGACGGGGTGACGGTGTCACAAAACCCTAGTGACGCCGTCACAACTAATTTCCTATATATACAAACCATTTATATTCATAATTCGTATGTGGAACTTGGGAGAGTCACAGTGCAGCTACTATAGACGAATTTTATGGCTTTTTATGCCCTTTGTACTTACATACTCACATGTTAGTTTTAAGTTAAGTAATTTAATTTTTAACCATTCAAATATATCTATATGTTTGATGATTAATTGCTTTTCTTTTCTTCTTGTTAACATGTTAAGCTTAATCTTATTGTGTTTGCTTATGATTGCATGAAACCTAGTTGTGGACTTTGATGTGTTGCTTGTTGTTAGTGGTGTGCAAGTTAGGCATTAGAAAACTAGCTACAAGATATTATATTAGCATAGATGTCTAGTGAAACATGATTAGATTAAGTGAAACCCACACGTTTGAGAGGATAACTATTTAAGTATATATTGCGCGTGATTTACTATTGGGTGAGCGAAGTGTATTCCAGGAGCCCTTACTTAGTTGGTCATGTAAACGCGTTTCTAACCAACTCGCAATTAAAAAAGGGGAATACTTACACATTACACTAACGAGGGTGACAGGGCAATAACTTAGAAGGATCAACTAGGGATTAGTGCATGTTTAAGGAAGCACGTTTGTTTACCTATACAAGTTCCCACCACTTTTACTTTTTTTACATAATTAGAAGTAGTTTAGTTTAGTTTAAAACCACCTCTCCCAACATATCAATTTTACTTGCTTTCTAAAAAGTATAAAAACACAAAAATACTCTTCTATAAACCTTTATATCTTAGTGACATACAATTCGAACCTACCTTACTGTTCCCCTAGAGAATGATCAATCCACCGAGTCTTGCCACTACTACACTACATAGTTTAGGTACTCTTCGTAGGAGGATTGTAAAACTTTGGTGTTGCAATCCATCGCATCAAGTTTTTGGCGCCGCTGCCGGGGAGTAATCTAGGTTTCCTATCGAGAGAGATTTTCTTTTTCTTTTTAGTTAGCTTTCTTTTAGTCTATCTTTTCTTCGTGTGTTTGTTTTGTATAATTACATTGACTATTCCATTCTTTGTTATAGAGAACGCGAATTTATTTGGCCCACTCATCCCGCCAAACGTACCACGTGACCAAATTGTTCAAGAGCTCGATGAGCTACTTTAAATTTCTGCTATGACTGATTCTCGCCTCGAGAACATAGACTACAACCATATCATAATACCACCACTAGCCTCACCTAAGAAACTACTCAATGATTTATGGACCTATCCGACTTTCTTGAAATGGACGATTTATAATCCGATGTTAAATTCGTGGATACGCCCCTTGTATCCCCTTTTATTGATTCGGAAGATGAGTCGGACAATGGTGAAGTAGTAAATGACATATATATGAACACGGAGTATTGTGACCACAATAGGAGAATAAAAAAGTTTGATGAATGTGATTTGGCATTCCCTTGCATGCTAGGTTTTAGGCAGTTTGTTGTTTATTTTGACCCTATCAATGAACATTATTACGCGAAAGGCCTTCAACTGTATAATGGTCAAAGAGCTTGCAAGTAGGGACGATAACTTTGTAGAAATTATTAGGAATGTCCATGTGTTTGTTGGAAGTTTTACTTATGTGATGGATTTTATGATTTTTTAAGATATAGGAGAATACATAGCGAGTGAGTTATCCGAGGTAGTAATGCAAATTTTTTATAAAGATCTTACTAATTTGGATGATAATTGTAGTAAAGGTTTGATCCCATTTAATAGGATTTGGGATACTTATATCTTTCAGATTCCTCGCACGGTACACAGGCTCAAAAACTTAGGACATATACAATGGAGTAGAATCCCACCCCTTCCAGTACTTCGCGACGAAGACATGATGAATGGACTTAGGTACCCCTATGAAAAGAATATGTTAATGTACAAGGGTAGCTTAAACCTAGGACCCGAGTACCAAGTTGATGAAGTATTGAAAGAGTGGCTCATACGTGGACATGTGAACATGCACGAAACGAATTAGGAGTGTGATTTCGAGTCTTCCTACAAGACAAGCGCTTATTGGAAGGCAACCAAATCTTTCTAATTTTATGCATTTTAGGTGTGTCATGTGTTTTCATTCTTATTATTTGTTCTTATATTTTTGAATGCTATGTGATCATGCTTTGGTTTGTTTTTAACTTTGTCTTAATTACATACAAAGATATTTTGCATGAAATAAGTGTAGTGAGAAATTATTCGGTTAATAAGAACCACCTCAAACATGTAAAATAAATAATTTAGAATTAATTCATATTTTGTTTATTTGTTTGTTTGAGTCATATATTTGTACTAACCGTTCTTTTGGTTTATGTAGTAATTTTTTCTAGGAAATAATTAATAGGATATTTTTGCAGAATTTTTTTCCAGAAAACGAAAACGAATTCCTGTTAGGTGATTCTGTCGGCGTCAGGCCTGCAGAAAAGGAAAAAACCATGTTTTTTGAATTTTTGAAAATTTATTTTTGTTAAATTTCCAGAGTTTTTAATTTTCCAGATTTTTGCAGAAAGCCACGATTACATTAGCACAAATATTTTATCTTTATTTCTTTATTAGGATTTTAGATTATGATTATAATGGGTTGTATATTATTTACCGTCGATTTTATGCAGGTATAGTTGTTTTTGTCTTTGATTTTCAGGTTATATTGGATAAGGAGAGTCCTGGAGCTCTTAGGATTTCCACTTGGACGATTTTTGAATGAGAATTTAGGCGGTTTATCTCGTTTTTTCTTCGACATTGAGCAAACCATGGGAGTACTAGTTTCTTTCGCTTTTCATTTATTCTTACCTTTCTCGTTTTTTGGGTAATTTTAGAACATTGGGGACAATGTTCAATATAAGTGTAGGGAGGGTAATGAAAGCCTTAGAAACTATCTGTTCATTTACATTTGCTTTATCCTTAAAAATATTATCACCGGGTATAACCCCTTTACCCCAAAAATGATGTGTAATATACCGAAACATAGTTTAGGACGATAAATTTAGCCCAAATTAAAAAAATTATGTCATATATTGGTGAAACTATAGTTTTAGAAGCGTCTTATGGATAGGAATATATGACTAGCACAAAAACCCTACCACTCCAAAATTTCCACCCAAAAATGTGACGTTCGCCTCTAGATCTTTAAATATATAAAAGCATTCATCTTTAATGCTTGTGAGTGTATCGGTAGTGTATTAGATTCTAGAACTTGTTTTAGCGATGCATCCTGAGACTGCTAGTGAGATCCAATGTTATAAATAGCATGAGGCGTGGCGTGGCGGCATGGCCAAGCCTTACGTCGTAGGAGCCATGACGAGTCATGACGTTTTTAAGGCGTGACTTAAAGCGACACAAAATATGAAAATATTTATAAATTTATATATTTATATATTTATATCATATTTCAAATATATCAAGTTTTAAAAAAGTGTCATACATAAGGAATAATGTCAAGAAACTATCTTTGTATGTAATCTTTTTCATTTCTATAAAAAAATGATTTTATAAAAATTTAATTCAAAAAAGCCCACACATTATGCCTTATCGCGCCTTATCACGTTTTTTCACTTCTCATCTCACGTCACGCCTTAAGCATACGCCTTGGTCTGTTGCGTAGCGCGGAGGTCACGCCTCGCGCCTTTACGAGGCCTTAGCGGTGTCAAGGCGTGTCTTTTAGAACATTGGTGAGATCACATTCGTGTGATTAGGATTTACTAAGTGATAAGAGATATTAGGTTATTCTTGTTTTAAGCATGCGTGTGTTATAATTACGATGATCTCATTGGTCATATTACTACCCCACACCCTTGCTATGCACTCATCTTTAGTGCAAGATACCCCTAGTACATCCCTCTGAGCCTATCTTTTTCATGGTTCTCGTGATTTTTTGGTGGATTTCGGATTATTATTGAAGAGCATTCTTTACATCCCACTAAAATATTACACCTAAATCGCCTAAGCCCCCTTGTATGTACTCATTTTTAGTACATTGTTGTGAAACAATTGTTTAACCCTAGTTAATTGTTTCCTTGATTACAGGGTTGCTAAGTCGACTCATTTGGTAGTGTACATCGTTTTGGGATGATTGAGATTCATGGTAGTTTTTATTTTATGTAGAAATGGGAAAGAAAGTCAAATTATTACCCCCACGTGCTTAATATACTCAATGTTTATTGATCCTTCTAATTCGGGTCATTAGTTAATTTATTATTGAGTTATGTAAAAACTCAAGTGTATGGATGTCAATATAAATCCCGAGTCATGTATATATTTCATTGTCAGCAGATTTAAGATGGCAGAGCAAAAGTGTATTACAAAAAATCAAAAAAATACAAAAAATTAAATAAGTAAAAAAAATATGATAGATATACGGACAGACATCATGCTTATGTTTAAGTCAAGAAAACAAAAATAAAATAAAATAAAGAGTTTGATGTAGAGTTTTGTACGATTGTTAGAGTTTTGTCGAGTCTTGGCTTAGCAACGCCTTTATACATGTAATTTTGTGAATGATTAACTTGCCACCAGTAAAAATATCCCCCGTTATCCCTTACCGTGTTTTCCATACCCTACACCTAACGTTACAACCCTTTGTAAAGACTTATTTGATAGTATTTCCTAGGTGCTTACGCCAAAGTGATGGAGGTTTAATCATTTATCAAGCTTATGGTAATCTATATGCTATGCCAGGTAGTGAGTGTTAATTTTCCCGTTTCTCATATTGTTATAATTCATTACACACCCAAGAGAAAGAGAGGATCTAAACACTTATGTGAGGTGCTAGTGTATGATTTCTGTACTTTTATTAAAAGGTTGATCTGATTGTGCCATAAGTTAATTTTATTTAGTAAGTTAAATGTCCCTGATTTTTCTATTTATTAGGTAGAAAAGCTCATTTGTTTGAGGATAACCAAATCCAAAGTGTAGGGATATTTAATGAGGTGTCATTTTATACACTTTTTAGGTCATTTGACTCCTAATTAATGCAAATAAGCTTTATTATTGCACTAAATCATTTCGGTATGTGTAATTAGTATTTGGGAAGCATTTGGATGGAATCCACATGACTTGGGCTCGATTCAGGAAGAAACAAGACAAAAACACAACTTTTCAGCTTTGCGTCCACCATCGTGACGTGGTTACCAGAAGTGCCTAAAAAGATAATTTTTAAGTATGTTTTGTAACGGTTCAGAGTGTAACAACCCCAAAATCAGGTAGCAGCGGAATAGTAACATTGGGGTGCTACTTCAAGTACAACAAACAAGATATAGGAAATGACCAAAAATGGACATTTTAAGATAATATTTCATTTATAGCAAAAATATCAAGAGTTATGTACTTTTAGGTCCCATAGTAATTTGATGTCATAAAATCCTAAATACATTTAAACAAAAATCTCCCAAAGATGACTTAAGTTTTATGAAATACAATAGTTGCATTTATTTAGATTAAAAACACAGAATCCGATCTTCATTGATATCCTCGCACGGCTCCCCTTCAGTTTCATACTAGGACTGAAATTTTACTTTGCTAAAAGGTCCAACACAATGGTTGATGTGGATATCCTAGGTATGTTGAGTAAATTGGTGGACCAACAAGATCTGATGTAATAATGGACTCTAAAATCACATATATAGTATGTCCAAAACTGTTTATTATTGCACTAAGTCATGAACCCGAAGCCTTACAGTTGTGCCCCAATTGTATAGGCATGCTTGCAACAACCTTAAACAGTATTCTCAATGTTAAATGCAACCTACTTGGTTTCAACTTGTGGCAGAAATTCCTGGGGGATTGTCAAGTCCCGATAGGTTTCTTACTCCACATAAACAGCGCGCTCACTACAATAGCAATAGACGGTTCATGTTTAGCTAGGGACTTAATTGGCTAATAGTGGTAACTTAGGCTTAATATTCAGGCAGTTATTCTGGATAGCATATCAGTTTAAAACACTTTCGGAAAACACTTAGAATACATTGTTCCATAGTAAAACAAGCAATTGTATTTTCTCCCTCGTAGAGTGTGTAAAACATTAAGTAGCTAAATAAAGGGGCTCATGAACTCACCTTGAATACTGTGTAGTCAAGAATCTCAGTATAAAAGGTCACGCAAAACGTTTGGATGCAACCTATTTAATTTAAGGTCGTATAGAACGAGTACTTCTATTTATGAAACATTATGAATATAAGCTTATAGTTGTTACATCGTACGATCGTTCGGGCTATCATAAATTAAAGGGTACATGACATGTCGTTCGTGGAGTTAGGATACTTTAAATCCTAAGGCTATACATCGTCGAAACGCATCCGAAGAGGCCTCATTAGATGAAATCCCTCGTAATTAAAGCACTTTGGACATACCATCAATAGTTCTATATTGTCATAATCACGACTAATCGTTTAGTTAAAATAGCTTATTTATAAAGGAAAAACGTTTATTATATACTTTTCGTTAAATTGAGTCTATTTGGTGTTTTAAGCCGTTGCTCGCGTTCTTACGTCCACGTCTTCGTAGTAAGACGAGCGATCATCAATAATTTTACATTTTCACGTTTTTAAGTTTCTGTGAGAATAGTTTAATTACTTGTTCACAACAGCGCGTGTGTGTTTGGCTTTAATTGGCGTAAGTCTTGTTATCCGTATTATTCTTTTCGTTTTATTCCCGATTTTCAGTGATTCCTTCGAGTTCGTTTGTGTTATTAATAGACGGTATTATAGGTGATAAGTGATTTTCAATGATGATTATGATTTTTATGATCTTGTGTTGAAATTCTGTGATAAATCGTTAATTATCGGAAATGTCAGTAATATTGATCCGAGGTTTAGGGACGTTTTGTTTGGTGGATGAGGGGTTCGAGAGAGGGGATCATTGGTTTTTCGTGGTGAGATGGGTATAAGTTATATGGTGCTGGTGGTAGTGAGGATTAGGGGGGTTTGGGGGGGAGGGGGGGGGGGGTGGTGGGGGGGGGTGGGGTGGGGGGGGGGGGGGGGAGTGGCAGGGGGGGTGTGGGGGGGTTGGGTGGGGGGGGGGGGGGGTGGGGGGGGTGTGTGGGGGGGGGGGGGGGTGGGGGGGTGGGGGATGGGGGGGGGGGTGGGGGGGGGGGGGGGGGCGGGGTAGGGGGGGGCGGTGGGGGGGGGGAGGAGGAGGGGGTGGGGTGGGGGGGGAGGTGAGGTTGGGTGGGTGTGGGGGGGGGGGTGGGGGGGTGAGGGGGGGGGGAGGCGGTGGGGTGGTGGGGGGTGGGGGGGTCGGTGGGGGGGGGGGGTTGGATGTGGTAGAGGTTGGTGGGTTGGGGGGTGGGTGTGGGGGATGGGGGTGGGAGGGGGGGGGGGGTGGGGGGGTGGTGGGGGGGTGTGGAGCGGGGTGGGGGGGGGGGTGTGGGGTGGGGGGGGTGGGGGGGGGGGGGGTGGGGGGGGGTGTGGGGGGGTGGGGGGGGGGGTGGGGGGGTGGGGGGGGGTGGGGGGGGGGGGGTGATAAAGTCAGGTTAATCGAGAGTTAAAATTTAAGAGCGGGGTGGGGGGGGGGGGGGGGGGGGGGGGGGGGGGGGGGGGGGGTGGGGGTGGGGGGGGGGGGGGGGGGGGGCGTGGTTGCGTGGGGGTGGGTGTGGGGGGGGGGGGGGGGGGGTGTGTTGGTGGTGGAGGGGTGGGGGGGGGTGGGGGGTGTTGGGGGGGGGGGGGTCTGGGGGGGTGGTGGGGGGGGGGGTGGGGGGGTGGGGGGGGTGTGGGGGTGTGGGGTTGGGTGGGGGGGGGGGGGGGTGGGGGGGGTGGGGGGGAGGGGGGGGGGGGGGGGTGGGGACGGGGGGGTGGGGGGGGTGGGGAGGGGTGGGGGTGGGGGGGGGGGGTTGGGGGGGGGGGTTTGGGTGTGGTTGGGGGGGGGGGGTGTGTGGGTGGGGGGAGGGGGGGTGGGTGGGGGGGGTGTGGGGTGGGGGTGTGGGGTGGGGGGGGGTGGGGGGGTGGTGGGGGGGGTGGGGGGGGGGGGGGGGGGGAGTGGGGGGGTGAGGTGGGGGTGGGGGGGGGGGGTGGGGTTGTGTGGGGTGGTATGGTGTGGGGGGGCGGGTGGGGGGGGGGGGGGTGGTGGGGGGCGGGGGGTGGGGGGTGGGGTGTGGGGGGGGGTGGTGGGGATTTGCGTGGTGGGGGGGGGGGTGGGGGGGTGGGGGAGGTGGGTGGGTGGGGGTGCGGGGGGGGGGTGGGGTGAGGGGGGGTTTTGGGGTGCGAGGGGGTTGGGGGTTGTTGGTGGGGGGGCTGTGGTGGGGGTGGGGGGGGGGGGGGTGGGGGGGGGGGGGGTGGGGAGGGTGGGGGGTGGGGGGGGGGGGTGGGGTTGGCGGGGGGTGGGGCGGTGGTGGTGGGGATGGTGGGTGGGCTGGGGGGGGGGGGGGGGGGGGGGAGGGGGGGGGGGGGGGGGGGGTGGGGGGGGGGGGGGGGGGGGGGGGAGGGGGTGGGGTGGGAGGGGGGGGGGTGGTGGGGGGGGGGGGGGGGGGGGGGGGGGGGGGGGGGGGGGGGGGGGGGGGGGGGGGGGGGGGGGGGTGGGGGGGGGGGTGTGGGGGGGGGGGTGGGTGGGGGGGGGGGTCGGGGGGGGGGGGGGGGGGGGGGTGGGGGGGGGGGGGGGGGGGGGGGGGGCTGGTGGGGTGAGGGGGGGGGGGGGAGGGTGGGTGGTGGTGGGGGGGGGGGGGAGGGGGGGGGGGGGGGGGAGGGGGTGGGGGTTGGGGGGGGGTGAGGGGTGTTGGGGTGGGTGGGGGGGTGGGGGTGGGGGGGGGGGGGGGGGGTGGGGGGGGTGGGCGGGGGGGGGGGGGGTGGGGGGGGAGGGGGGTTGGGGGGGGGGGGGTCGCGGTTGGGGGGAGGGGGGGGGGGTGGGTGTGTGGGGTGGGGGTGGTGTGGGGGGGGGGGGGGGGGGGGGGTGGGGGGGAGGGGGGGTGGGTGGGGGGTGGGGGGGCGGGGGGGGGGGGGGTGTTGGGAGGGGGGAGGGTGGGGTGGGGGGGGGGATGGGGGCGGGGGGGGGTGGGTGTGGGGGTTGGGGGGGGGGTTGGGCGGGGGGGGCGGGGGGGGGGGGTAGGGTGGAGGGGGGGGGGGGGGGGGGGGGGGTGTTGGGTGGGGGGGGGGTCGGGGGGGGGGGTGATGTGGTGGGGGGGGTGGGGGGGGGGTGGGGGGGTGGGGAGGGGGGGGGGGGGGGGGGTGGGGGGGGTGGGGGGTGGGTGGTGGGGTGTGGGGGTGGTGTCGGGGTGGGGGGGGGGGGGGTGGGGTGGTGGGGGGTTGTGTCGGAAGGGCGGGGGTGGGGGGGTGGGGGGGGGGGGGGTGGGGGGGGGGGGGGGTGGGTTGGGGGGGGGGGGGGTGGGGGGGGGGGGTGGGGGGGGGGGTGTGGGGGGGTGTGGAGGGGGGGAGTTGTGGGGGCTGGGTAGGGGGGAGGGGGTGGGTGGTGTGGTGGTGGGGTGGGGCGTGGGGGGGGGGGGGGGGGTGGGGGGGGGGGGGAGGGGGTGGGGGGGGGGGGGGGGGGGGGGGTGGGGGGGGTGGGCGGGGGGGGGGTGTGGGGTGTGGTGGGGCGGTGGTGGTGGGTGGGTGGGGTGGGGGGGGAGGGGGGGGGGGGGGGGGGGGGGGGGGGGGGGGGGGGTGGGGGGGGGGGGGGAGGGGGTGGGGGTGGGGGGGGGGTGTGGGGGGGGGGGGGGGGGGGGGGTGGGGGGGGGGGGGGGGGGGGGGGGGGGGGGGGGAGGGGGTGGGGGCGGGTTGGGGGGGGGGTTGGGGGGGGGGGGGGGGTTTGGGGGGGGGGGTGGGGGGGGGGGGGGGGGTGTGGGGGGGTGGTGGATGTGGGGGGGGGTGGGGGAGGTGGGGAGGTGGCTGTGGGGGGGGGGGGGGTATGGGGGGGGGTGGGGGGGGGGGGGGTTGGGGGGGTGGGGGGGGGGCGTGTGGTGGGGGGTGGGGTGTGGGGGTGGATGGGGGTGTTGGGTGGGGGGGGTGGGGGGGGGGGGGGGGTGGGGTGAGGTGGGAGATGTGCAGGGGGTGGGGAGTTTTTGGGGGGAGGGGGGTGGTGGTGGGGGGGCGTGGGGTGGGGGTGGGGGGGGTTGGAGGTGGGGGGGGGGGGGGGTGTGGGGGGGGGGGGTGGGGGGGGGGTGGGTGGGGGGGTGGGGTGGGGGGGGGGGGGGTTTTGGGGGGTGGTGGGTGGGGGGGGTGGGGTGGCGGGGTGTGGGTTGGGGTGGGGGCTGGGTGCGGGGGGGTGGGGGGTGGGGGGGGGGGGGGAGAGGGGGGGGTGGTTGGGGGGTGGGGGGGGGGGGGGGGGGGGGAGGTGTGAAGGGGGTGTGGGGGGGTGGGTGGGGGGGGTGGGTGGGGGTGGGAGGGGAGGGTTAGGGGGAGGGGGGGTGGGGGGGGGGGGGGGGGGGGGTGGGGG
>BQNB010051886.1:30486-32986 GCA_026074375.1 Tanacetum coccineum
GGGTTTTGGGGGGTGGGGGGGGGGGGGGGGGGGGTGGTGGGGGGTGGGGTGGGGGGGGGGCGGGGGGGAGGGTGTGGTGGGGGTGGGGGGGGGTGTGGGGAGTTGGGGGGGGTGGGGGGGGGGGGGGGGGGGGGGGGGGTTTGGGGGGCGGGGCGGGTGGGGGAGGTGGGGGGGGGGGTGGTTGATGGGCGGGGGTGGGGGGTGTGGTGTGTGTGGGGGGGTGCGGGGGGGGGGGGGGGGGGGGGGGGGGAGGGGGGGGGGGGGGGGGGGTGGGGTGGGGGTGTGGGGGGGGGGGGGTGGGGGGCGGTGGTGGGGTGGGGTGGCGGGGGGGGCGGGGGGGGGGAGGGGGGGGGGGGGGGTGGGGGGGGGGGGTGTGGGGTTGGGAGTGGGGGGGGGTGGTGGGGGGGGGGGGTGGGGGGGTGGGGGTGTGGTGTGGGGTGGGGGTGGGTTGGGGGGGGAGGGGGTGGGGGTCGGGGGGGTGGGGGGTGGGGGGGGTTGGTGTTGTGGGTTTCGGGTGGGGGGGGGGTGGGGGGGGGGGGGGGGGGGGGGGGGGGGGGGGGGGGGGGTGGGGGTTTGTGGGGGGGGTTGTGTGGTGGGGGGGGGGGGGGGGGGGGGGGAGGGGCTGGGGGGGGGGGTCGGGGGGGGGGGTGAGGGGGGGGGGGGGGGGGGGGGGGGGGGGGTTGTGGGGGGGGGGGGGTGGGGGGGCTGGGGGGGGGGGGGGGTGGGGGGGGGGGGGGGTTAGGGGGGTGGGGGGGGGGTTGGGGTGGCGGGGGGGGGGGGGGGGGGGGGGGGGTGTGTGGTGGGGGGGGGGTGGGGGGGGGGGGGGGGGGGGGGGGTGGGGGGGGGGAGGGGGGTGGGGGGGGGGGGGGGGGGGGTGGAGGGGGGTGGAGATGGTGGTGGGGGGGGGGGGGGGTGGTGGGGTGGGGGGGGGGTGGGTGTGGGGGTGGTGCGGATGGTGGGAGGGGTGGGGGGGGGTGTGGGAGGGGGGGGGGGGGTCTGGGGGGGGGGGTGGGGGGGGGGGGGCGGGTTAGGGGGGGTTGGGGGGGAGGGGGGTGGTGGGGGGGGGGGGGGGGGGGGGGGGGGGGGGGGGAGGGGGGGGGGTGGGGTGGGGTGTGGGGGTTGGGGGGGGGGGTGGGGTGGAGGTAGGGGGGGTGTGGGGGGGGGGGGGGGGGGGGGTGGCGGGGGGGGGGGGGGGGTGGGGGGAGGGTGGGGGGTGGGTGTGGGGGGGTGGGGGGTGGTGGGGGGGGGGGGTGGGGGGCTGGCGGGGGGGGTGGGGAGTGTGGGGGGAGGGGCAAGGGGGGGGGTGGGGGGGGGGTGGTGTGGGTGGAGGGGGGGGGGGGGCGGAGGGGGGGGGGGGGGGGGGGGGTGGGGGGGGGGTAGGTGGGGTGGGGGGGGAGGGGGGGGTGGGTGGGGGAGGGGGGGTGGGGGGGGGGGCGGGTTGGGGGGTGTGGGTGGGGGGGTGGGTGGGTGGGGTGGGTGGTGGGGTTGTTGGGTGGTGGGTGGGGGGGGGGGGGTGTGGGTTGGGGGGTGGTGGAGAGGGGGTGGGGGGGGGGTAGGGTGTGGTGGGGGGTGGGGGGGGGGGGGGTTGTGGAGGGGGGGGGTGTGTGGGTGGGGGGGGTGTTGGGGGGGGGGGGGGGGGGGGGGGGGGGGGGTGGGTGGGGGGGGGGGGGTTGTTGGGGGGGTGTGGGATGTGGGGGGATGAGGGGGTGGTGGCGGGGGGCTTGGCGGGTGGGGGGGGGGGGGTCAGGGGGCGTCGTGGGGTGGGTGGAGGGGGGGGGAGGGGGGGGTGGGGGGGGGAGGGGGGGGGGGGGGGGGGGGGGGGGGGGTAGTTGGGGGTGGGGGTGTGGGGGGGGTGGGGGGGGGGGGGGGGGGGGGGTGTCGGGGTGGGTGGGGTGGGTGGTGTGGTGTGGGGACGCGGGGGGGGGGGTGGGTGTGGTGGGGGGGGGGGGTTGGAGGGGTGGATGGGGGGGGGGGGGGGTTGAGGGGGGAGGGTGAGGGGTGGGGGGGAGGGGGTGGGGTGGGGGTAGGTCGGGGGGGGGGTGGGGGGGGGGGGTGTAGGGGGGTGGGTGGGGGGTGGGGGGGGGGTGGTGGGGTGGGGTGGGGGGGGGGGTGGGGGTAGGGAGGGGGGGGGGTGCGGTGGGGGGGGGGGGTGGGGGTGGGGGTCTGGGGGGGGGGGGGGGGTGGGTGGGGGGGTGGGGGGGGGGTGGGATTTGTGGGGGGGGGGGGGGGGCGGGGTGGGGGGGGGGGGGGGCGGTGGGGGGAGGGTGGGGGGGGGCGGGGGGGGGGGGGGGGGGTGTGGGGTGGGGGTTGGGCGGGTAGTGGGGTGGTGGGGTGGGTGGGGTGGGGGTGGTGGGGGGGGGGTTGGGTGGGGAGGGGGTGCGTGTGGGGGGGGTGTGGGGGAGGGGGGGGGGCGGGGCGGGGGGGGGGGTGGGGTTTTGTGCGGTGGGGGGGGGTGGGTGGGGGGGGGGGGTGGGGGTAGGTGTGGGGGGGTGGGGGGGCG
>BQNB010051886.1:37986-40756 GCA_026074375.1 Tanacetum coccineum
TTAGTTTTTTATGTATTTTTTTTTTTTTTTTTATTTTTTTTTTTTTTTTTCAATTTTTTTTTTAATTTTTGTTTTTATTTTTTTTTTTTTTGTAGATACTATTTTATATTTTTTTTTTTTTTTATTTTTTTATTTTTGTTTTATTATTATTTATTATTTTTTTTAAAAATAGTTTTATAAAAAGTATTTATAGTCGCATAAATCTCGTTTTAACGTTCTTTTTCGTTATAGATCGGGCTTTTTCGTAGTTTTCTCTTTCATTATGGCCTCTCATATCGGCGTATACTAATTTTTAATAAAAAACCTCATATCCTATACTGTCCATATATTCGAATTTCGGACAGTCCCTATGTATTTTTATACTAGTTACTTTATAAAACCATTTGTTTTAATGTATAATTAAGGTTAGTTAGTTTTACTATAAAATCCTCTTATAACATATTTTACTATATGTGTACTTATAATATATGGTTCAATATCATCCTCCTAGTCCTTGTAATTTCATGTAACAAGTTTTAACACTTTTTCTTTCATTTTTTTCACATGTGAAGTTAAGAACTGTGTAACCCTTAATTTATTCTCTTAAACATGTTTATACTTAATCCATAGGTTAATCAATACTTTTATCTTTACTTTTCCATGATATATAGGACAGCTATTGACTAAGAATAAGTTGTATATATCAATAATCATAATTAATAACTCATTTTTATATTAGAAAGTCCTTAGTGGTGATTATGGCTATATTTAAATGTAACACATCAAAATCTTAAGAATAATAGTATAAGGAATTAAGAAAAACCTTAATTGATGATGTATAGGATGTAAATGGAATGCTACCGTGTTTAGAATGAAATCCAGGCTTTCAAGGCTTATAACTGATTAGGTTTCCAAACCCTAATCTTTACTTTTTATCTTACTTAATACTTGTCCAAAATAAAAATATATGGTGATCCAAGGCTTGTTAAACCTTAGAATACCCTTTAGTATGTTGTGTATTGGGTTGTATATACTTAGAAAATCAAAGGTGATTTTGTTTTTAAGGGGTTTGTGGTGGGATTTGGAGAAGAAACGAGAGAAAGAAATGAAGTTAATGTTAAATATGATGTATGTAAACTTTGCTCTATGCAGCATGGCTATTTATAGTATAATATATCTACTTAACCAAACCCTAGTTACTTTTCTATAACCTAGTTAGTTAGCAGTGACAAGTTTGAAAAAAATGTGTATGATTACTTTATGTAATATCTAGATATTATGTAGTTATTATTTTACCAACTTGAAACTCTTGGGTTCTCATCCATCTAAATTTCGGAATATGCATGTATATGTGATGTTTTTTTTTAATATTTTGTGTATTAGGTATATCGTGGGTTATTGTTTAGGAGTAGTTAGGTTTGAATTCGGGTATGCTCTAAACGTATTTCTATTATGGATACGTAAGAATTTTACGTAGCCAATAACAATTAAAATGAACCAAAGTCATTTAATTATCACTCATAATTACATATAACACTTGACTTGATGTAAACCATTAATCGTTTAATGCCCGTTTACATTGTATGATCATTTTCAGTTTACGCGATTTAACTTAAAGTTTAAAATTAAAAGTGAATGCGTACGAGAAAAAAAAATAAATAGTGAAATTAAATAGTATTGAAAATGACCTGAGAATACGGAATGTTACACAGAGTGTGGAGACGGCGCCACCATAAGTTCATGACGACGTCACAAACCAAAGGTGACGACGTCACAAGCAAACCTGATGGCATCAAGATGAAGTCGGTGCAAGAAACCTTAAGTTAGAGTCGATGGGGTGACGATGTTGTGGAAAACTAGCAGGGAGGGTTAAATAGTTTACCGCTTTTTATAAAATGTATCGTTTGTTTATAAAAACTTAGATTCGACTTTATGTGATCTCAATATGTGTACAATATGAACAATACGAGTAAGTAAATCAATGATAACAAGATATAAATATATAAGACAAGAGATAAGAGTTAGGAAGATCAAACTGCAACTCTAGGATTTATAGTGGTTCGGTAACAAATCACCTCTTCGCTCTACTTTACTCCTCGAGCACCAAACTCGAGAGTTCTCTTCACTATGTCAACAAACTCCCTTTAGGTGGAGAAAACCGTATACAAGTAGCTTACATCAATTTCCGACACAAAGCCAAATGTCAAGTTCTAATCGCTAGAACATACACTTTGTATTTTAAGGACTAAAATACTAACCGGACTATCAACTCTTCACTTCACCTAAGCTCTAACACGATCACCCCAATCTAACTCTTCTCACTATGATCACCACGATCTAACTATACTTTCTTTGGTCATCACGATCTAACTATTACACACAATTACACAATATACACAAATGATTTACAAATTATGACACAATCGTAACTTTGTTACGAGAACACAAACTAAGCTATAATACTTCGTGACTTGATGGTAGGAAGTATTCTTCTCTTGCACTTGAGGATTTAAGCTTGAATCACATAAAAACAAATGCTTAAGATTAAATGATCAAAGGATTGTAAGTGATGTATAAACTGATTTTAGACAGAAAAGAATAAGTGCAAAAGGTGAGGAAATCAGTTGAGAGCAGTCTGCTATTTATAGGCAAAGTAGGGAGCCTTTTTGTCTGGCCGGCCCCCTTAGCTCCTAAGCCAGCCCCCTTATCGTGCACCCTCATTTGGTGACAGTCCGAATAAAGATCTATCTTACTCAACTCGCGATAATCTATGCACATCCTAAACGACCCA
>BQNB010051887.1:3649-39642 GCA_026074375.1 Tanacetum coccineum
CATCCTTGCTTGAATGTCTTCCATTTGTTTAATCAATGCAACATCCTTGGCCTCTTGTTCTGCAGCTCTTTCCCTAGCAATCATTTGCTCTCTCTCAAACTATGCTTGTTCTTCTTCAAACAATCTCATAGCCAGCTCTTCATCTATCTAAATCTGAGCCTTTCTTGGGTTCTTTGGAGGCTTTTCAGGCTCTTGCATAATGCCTTTGCCTTTATCTTTTGGATCAATAGTTGGAAGAATTGTTGTTGATCTAGCAGATTCTTCCACATCACTGAAAGCAACTCCTTTTCCCTAGCAATAGCAATCATTTGCTCTCTCTCAAACTATGCTTGTTCTTCTTCAAACAATCTCATAGCCAGCTCTTAATCTATCTAAATCTGAGCCTTTCTTGGGTTCTTTGGAGGCTTTTCAGGCTCTTGCATAATGCATTTGCCTTTATCTTTTGGATCAATAGTTAGAAGAATTCTTGTTGGTCTAGTAGATTCTTCTTATGCAACTCTGAAAGTAACTCCTTTTCCTTTTTCCTTATCCTTCTGACTTCTTATCTTTACAAGTGTTTGAGCAATAGTAAGATCCTAATCTTTAAATGCAGTTGTAGTATTCAACCTTTGTCCTGTCAAAGCCAACAGTCTCTTTGTCATTTAAATCTAACTTCCTTCTTGTTTTCTTTATGAACCTCTTAACTCTCATGGTAAGCATTATCACTTGCCATTTGAGATCCATTTCTTTAAGATCGTCAGCATCAATCTGTTCTAAATCTTCATTGTCCAACTGTGGGGCATTGGATTGGTTAGCAAAGGAAGAAAACATGACATCATCAGCATATGATGCAGTAGAAGCTTGATCCTTGAAACTAGCAACAGAAACACTATGAGCAGTACTAACTGTTTCATTAGTGATGTTGGAGTTATTAGAGGAAACAAAGGCTACATTCTGAGAATTTGAGCTTGAACTTGTTTGGCCTTTGATCTCAAATTTATACACCTTTAGATTATTATACAAATCATCCATGCTCAATGTGTGTATATCAGATTTGTTTCTCATGATTAAAGCAATATTGTTCCAAGCTGATGGTAAACTTCTCAACAACTTCAGATTTGTATCCTCCTGAGAGATAACTTCACCATGGATTTCAAGTTGACTCATGAGCTTTTGAAACCTATCATAGGTTTTATCCAGTCCTTCTTGACTTGATGCAGGAAAGTTTTCATAACTCTGCTTGATAATGGTCTTCTGCATCTTCTTTGATTCCTTGTTGCCTCCAAACCTATTCTTAATTGCTTCCCGAAATGAAGAACCGCAATGATATAAAACCACCAAATCTTACAAACTTAATAAACAAATAAGCTTATTACTTAAAAAGCTTCTACTTCACTAATTAGCAAATAAAGTTGTCAACTTTATCTACTAATTACTTTCATAAAAACCATAAAGATCAAAACTTTATCTATTTATCAACCTTATAAGACCCTTAAGCTCCGGCCTTAGAGTTGGATAGATTTTATCAACATTAAAACAAAAAAAGATTAAGATGAACAAGATAATATTAAGCTACTAAGACAAAATAAGCTAGAATTTATTCTAAAGACAATAAGCTAATAAAAAGATGAAAACTTTAGATCTAAATCTACCCGAAACTAAGGTGTTCAATCAAGTGAACTTGGATCGGGTATATTTAAAGATTTAGATCTAAGAAAAATAAGCTAGAATTAAAAAAGCAACAAACTTTATGCTAGAAAATAAGCTAAAAATATAAGATCTATTATTTTTAGATCTAATCCACCCGAAACTAAGGTGTTCAATCAAGTGAACTCGGATCGGGTATGATTAAGGATTTAAATCTAAGAAAAATAAGCTAAAATTAAAAAGCAACAAACTTTATGCTAGAAAATAAGCTAAAAATATAAGATCTATTATTTTTAGATCTAATCCACCCGAAACTAAGGTGTTCAATCAAGTGAACTCGGATCGGGTATGATTAAGGATTAGATCTATATAAAAAAATAAGCTTGAATAAAAATAAGCAATCGAAAATAAGCTAAAATAAGCTCACTCGAAAAGCTCTAAATCAAAAACAATATAAAATAAGCTAGTCTAAATAAGCTATGGAAGTAGCTTATTAGAATATAAGCTTAAGAGATGGGATCCAAAAATAAGCTATAAGCATGAGCTTATTTGGAAATAAGCAAAAGAAGAGAAAGAGTAGAAGAATAAGCATAAAAAGAAAATAAGCATTAAGAAATAATAAGCATTTAATAAAAACCAACCTTAAACATCTTCATTAATAAGCTCAAAATCTTGATTACAATAAGCTAAATAAGCTATAAAAGCTTTTACAATAAGCTAAAAATTATACTACACTACTCCTAAAACTAACATACACTACTATGAAAAATAAACTAAAACTCTCCACTCCCAAATGCCATCTGCTGCGTGTGATTTATAGCCTCAAAGGGGTGAGGGGCAATTTCGTCATTTCGGGTGGTCCAGACGCATAAGCTAAGGTATAACTTATTCGAGAAAGAAAATAAGCTATAAAAATAATAAGCTCAAATAAGCTTATTAAATAAGCTAAAGATAAGAAAAGGAAAGAAATAAGAAAAAGAGATAAAAAACAATAAAGCATTAACCACCAAACCATCTTAATTAATAAGCTCAAAATGTTTTTTACAATAAGCTAATAAGCTTTAAAAAGCTTTTACAAAAATACTAATAAGCTAAACTAAATAAGCTAAAATCTATACTACTTTTTTGAGAGTAAACTAAAAAAAAAATTCTCGCTATCCTCCTTCTCAGCTGCTGCATCTGATGTATATATAGCCCAAGTGGGGAGGGGCAATTTCGTCCTTTCAGGTGGTCCAGACGCGTCTTAGTGTAAAAGTGGGGGGTATTTTCATCATTTCGTCCCAACGCGTTATTAAACAGCGTACCTCGTACGCCAGCTGGATCCACCAATGAGAGGCTGCCACGTCACCATTCTAGATAGCCTCGATCAATCAACCTCATATTGCTTACAGTTACCTCGTATACCTGCACGTTACCTCGTACCAAATCATTTGTTTGTGCCACGTGTCACCACCTGAGTTGTGCCACGTGGCTTGCCAACCATCACCGGAGCCACCATACGGTCACAGTTGGCAACGACGGTCATCGACGGCGGGACCACCGGTCAATGGTGTTTGATCGCCAGTCAACCGGGAGGTCATGGGCGGGTCCGGTCGGGTCTTGGGCGGGTTGGGTCGTGAGGGGGAATATACCCCTCTGCAGGAATGAATCACATGAACCTTGGGTTCATGATTTTTAAACTTTCTCCTCGAATCCAACTGCGCTAGGCAGGGTTTCATTATTATTATGCAATATAATTTATTTAACCCTTATTTGGCCTAGTTCATTTATACTAGTATTAAAGGTTCAAACAGGGACGAAAAAGGTTCAAAATAAAAAGGTTCAAATATGAAAGGCCGGTACCGTTGGACTCGTAATTTTGTGCTCTTTCCAATGGTGTGATCGAGGAAAATTAACGACTTCGTTTCGACCTCGATAAACGTGAAAACGAAAGTCACCCGAAAATTACCGTTTTTGCTTTGTTTTCAATCATTTGTACCTGTAAGACATAAAAACACAATACAAACATATTTGCAACATATTTATCCATATTTTAGTGTTTTAGTCCATTTATTAGCATTTTCCGGGGTACAAATGATGTGTGTTTTAGCACATATCAAAATTCCCCCACACTAAACCATTGCTGGTCCCACACGCAATGTAAATAAAACACGCCCGAAAATAAATAATTAAATCCCCTTTTAAATTATGACCCCTCACAATCAAACAAGAACAAAAAAGGTCCATTAAGAAGGTTTAAAAAATCATTTTATTTCCGAAAACGCCCCCGTTCTTTAAACCACTTATTCATATAAAGATAAAACTAAGATAACAATTAATTAAAATTATTTAAAGGCTTTAGAACGGAGAGTTCGTCCATATTGATTTCTTCTCAATCCCCCAAACTAAGCTTAAAACTGAAATTCAAGCAAAATATAAGTTTAAGATGCAACACTACTCATAACTGCTAATTGTGTAAGATAAACTTTAACTTTTCGCTCCATTATTCCTAATTTCCTCTGAGGATTTTTTTTTTATTATTGGTGACAAATAATTTATGTCCTTATTAAATATAAAAATATAAAGTAAACCGGTTTAGGGGACCACAATTAGTTTGAAATCCTTTCCTAAAGAGACGATATAGTGAGAATAAGGTCCACATTAAGGTTCTAATTTCGCATGATTTAGGGGTTATCCTTTTTATTTCATCCGCAACAACTCAACTACGAGTCAAAATCTGGCTTGATACTTATTATTATTGCAACGTTATTAAACCTCAGTCCTTTAGAAGACTGCAACATCGGTTGTGAGCTGGCAAGATGCAGCAAACATATTTCGACCTCAGTCATTTCCTCGACCTTTTAGAAGGCCGCAACATCGGTTGTGAGCCGGCAAGATGCAGCAAACTTTTATCAGTCTCGGATTATTATAACTATGTGCCTTATTTTGAAGACTGCAACATCGGTTGTGAGCCGGCAAGATGCAGTAAACTTTTATCAGCCCACAGTTTTATTATTATTATTACCTCCACCCTTTAAACGACTGTCACATCGGTATGCGAGCCGACCATGATCCAAAAGTCTTATTTCGGCTTCGGTTTATTACATAACATTTATTATTATAGCCAAATTTCAAGTCATGTGGTCTTTTAACAACTGCCACATCGGTATGCGAGCCGACCATGGTCCAGGAGTCTATTTCCCCACAACACTAACAAAACCTCGATGTGTACCTTACTTTCACCAGAAGGAATCTCTACGAAGTGATTTAAACTAAGAATCGCAAAAACCTAAAGTAACTTTATTTTATTCAACAATTATATAGCGTTTAATAAGCTGGTGGGAGCAAAAAACCACAATTAACCTCTATGAGCTCTAAAGATATCCAACTAATCCACACTTAGCATCAAACTTATATTTAACTCTATCATATTTCGTTCTTAGCAAAAATTTAAAGTTAAGCAAACGCTAAGTCTCAAAAGCTAAGGATAAAGCTAGAGCTTAAAACTCGGTCAAGTCAAAAGCTACCAAGTTTTACGGGCCTACTTATTTTTATATTTTTATATTTTCATCATCATTTTTTATATCATAATAAAACAATAAAAAATTTAAAATTTTGGTCAAAACAGGGTTGCGTGGGAACACATATAGGCACATGTATGATCACATTTTGATAGAAATCCTCCCACACTTAGAATGGAACATTGGCCTGTATGTTTAAAAATATCGGGTTTTACCCTTACAGTAAACAAAATTTTACTAAATTTCCAGCCTCAATATAAAACGATCACTCTGAATAGTGATAGGGTTACAAAATAACCTTAAAGCTATAAACTATGACTGCTATGAAAACTATGATAACTAACTATGTAGATATATGTCGTAGGGTTCCTTTTATACACCAAAGAAACCCTAATGGGCTTACAAAACGCGTATACTAATCAATGCATATCTATTCCTAATACATCTCATGCATATCACTTTAGTAGTACTAACTATTATAACTAACAGTACTAATAAATTGACAATACTAACACTTTGTACTGGCAGCACTAACTATTAAACTAACAGTACTAATAACTTAGACTGTTTTTTCTAATCTTCAGCAGCATCACAAAATTGAACCAGCAGCATTAATTTGTAGAAGCCTCTAATTCCCAACAGGCACGCATTCTGAAGCTTAAATGAAGAAATATGATTCTGACATCCAATATGCGGTATCCATCAAGGAAGATACGGCGTATCTGTGCCTGCACTTCACTAAAGACCATGAAGGAAACAAGATCAATACGCCATATCCAGAGAATCCTATGCGCCGTATTCAAGTTATAGAATGTGAAGATTCTGGAAGATAACGAACGTGGTCCCTACTCTAAGAAACCCTCAATACGCCGTATCAAAGACTTTCGATACGCCGTATCGACCTTTTTCTAGACCTTATAAATAGAAAACTCAAAAATGAGTTTTAAGTGTGCTAAATCATATTTTTAATACCTAAACCATACAAGTTGATTTTTAGAGGAGAAGAAGAGCAAACGAGGTCTTGTAACGTAATCATTTCCATAGGAAACAACTTGTAATCTCCTATACTCTTGTAATCATTTAATTTTTGGTATCATTCGTTAACTCAGTTAGTTTACCTTGGCTAAATTATTACTCTTGTATTGATTATGACGTTTGAAGGCTAATATATTCTGCTATTAGCCATTATTATGAAGATCTGAATGTTTGGTTTGTTTATCTAGATTGCTTAATTTATCGTTGATTGCTTGTTTATGTTTATCAATTTATACTTGTTTACGTGCTTTTGTATGCGACCTATCATTCAACTGGATCTATTGATACAGACCAAGTAATTTAGATGTCAGGATAGCTCTTCATATAGTAATTTATACATCTAGACCAATAGGATCACAAATAATGACCTGTCTTTGCCCTTTGATTGTGAGCTTAGTTGGACTAACAGGTGACCTTGGGAATCAACGAGTATGTTCTCAATTAATTGGTAAAGACTTGGTTAGTGGACTACTAGTGTATGAATTGCCATTAAGCAGTAAGTGGGTAGAGTCTCTATGAGCTAGGATTTTGTTGATCCCACTTCAATAGATCGAATTCCTTATGCTTGTTTAAGGTTTAGTTATATTAGATAAATCTAACACAACTATAGTAGAAACTTTGTTTGAGTGTATTAAAGATTATGCAGAATCTAATCTTTAATATTAAGAAGAATTATTATTGAAACAGTAATTTTATGAACATATAATTCAACAAACAAGCTCCAATATTATTAATGATAATAATACGAATATTCTTAAAGTATCAGAGTTACAAAGACCTTGAAGCTAAGAATTATACGTCAAAGATGATATATTGTGATTGGTTTTGGTACTGGTACATCAAACTCTATGCCCTAGGACCTCTTTTTATACACCAATGATCCCTAGTCAGCTTACAATACTTTCCTATGATATCCATAATCTTTTCTATAAACAACTAATACATATCATATAAGCAGTACTAACTAGCAAAAACAGTACTAACTTATTCACAGCAGTTGTAACTTCTCAGCAGCATTAACTTCAAAAGCAGTCTTAACTTTCACTAGCAATACTAACTGTGTACTAGCAGTACTAAACACTTATCATTTTTTTTCTTTGAAGTCTCTGAGCAGTACTAACTCCAGCTGAGCAGCATTAACACAAACATGAGCAACAATAATCCAAACAACATCAAGAAGACTTTTAATCCCAATAATCCTCCCCTAAACTTGATATTCTTTTTCAAAATCATCAAGTTTCTTCATTTAAAGCTTCATCAACACCAAGATGATGCTTCCAAACACTTATTTACTTCTTAAGCTGTTTTATGATGAATTTAAGAAGCTGATAAGTCATTTCACTTTCATGATCAATTATAAGCTTCTTTTCTAACATCATTGAAAGTGTAAGTGGTGCAAGAGGATGCTTTTCTCTACCAACATGTAAATCTGCATATGTTGCATCCTCAAAGAATGCACTCTACATGAGTCATACAGCTTCCAATCCAACACTTTGTAATCTTGTTGATTCCTCCATACTTTATCTTCTACATGTGGTTCAAACATTGTTTTCAAATCACCCCATAACATCAAATCCAAGTCTTCCACTGGTCTTGTTGACTTATATTTAGCTTTTACCAACTTGTACAAATCTTTTAAATCTTCCCTGTTAAAACTTTTAAGCATATGACTAAAGATCATGTACATTTAAGACTTTCCATCAGCTCTCATTATTTGATAATAGCTTTTTCTTCCTTCTTTATAAATCTTCCAACCAACAATACTTGGAGACTTAACATCTAAAGGTATAGCATCAATTGCTACCTCTTCTTCATCTGGAATGATTTCCAAACACTGTTTAAGCTCTGTTGTTTCTTTGTCGTCTTCCACCTTTTGCTTCTTTGCATTCTCTTGTATCAGCTCTGTTCCTACTCTCTTTTCTTTTCCTTCTACCAACTCTGTTCTAAAGTCTTCAAATGTATTTATCTTTTTGAATGCTTCGTCAAACATCTCTTGGATAACATTAAACCCTTTTGACTTCAAATCTTTGAGCTTGTATCCTTCCATGTTCTTTAGGCAAGTACACATTATCTGTCTATGTTGAGCTTTTATTGGTGGTTTGTTTCTTTTCTCTTCTGCTCCTTTAGCTGCAAAATGCATTCTTCTTTTCTCTAAGAGTTGTTGAAATAATGTAGCCTTTTCTTCAACAAACAACTCTTTTTGTTCTTGTGCTTGCAATCTTTCAGCCAGATGATGATCAGCATCAATCTTTGCTTGTATATCATCCCATGATTCAATCAAGGCAATATTGGCTGCTTTTTCTTTTTCAGCTTTCTTTCTTGCAAGTCTTTCTTCTTCATCAAATTCAGCTTGTAACTTTTTGGCAGTTTCTTCATAAAAACTAATTTGATCTTTCTTCTTCATAGGCTTTACAGGTTCTATCATTATCCCTTTACCTTTGTCCTATGATTGTTGTGAAGATAGTTGTGAAGATATTGTTGTTGTAGATTCACCCAGCTCTTATATAATAACCCCTTTCACCTTAGGTTTTGTACTCTTCATTTCTATAAGTGTTTGAGCCAAAGTAATATCACCATCATTATCAGTAGTTGTTTTAGCAGCACTAACAGTTGTTGCATCACCAACAGTACTAATTACATTACCAGCAACAACATTAACTTCGTCATTTTCCTTATTAGTAGTAACTTTTTGTTTTGCAACAAACACCTCTTCACCATCTAAAACATTCACATCAAACATCTTTTCATCTACATTTTTAACACTAACGAGGATACTTTTTTTATCTGCATCAATAGCATCAATCCTCTCCTGTTTGGATGCATCCTCACCCAAACTTTCTTCATCACTAGAGGATTCTACTCTAGCAGTCAAACCAACTTTGTATAATCTCTTCAGCTTATGAGTTCTTAACCTATTTTTCTTTTCAAGCTTTTTGACCCTCCTTTTCAAACTAGCAATCTCATTATCTTTAGTGGTCTTTATCTTCTCCAAATCAAGAACCTTCTTTTGTAAAGTGGTACATAGTGCCATCAATTCATCAAGTATAAGTCTATCCTCATCATTTTGAAGTGTGTTACCTCTTGCGAGCAGTGAATTATTAGAATGTTTAGATACACTCTCAAACCTTGTTTGAGCAGTAGTATCCTCTATAGTTTCTTGGCACCTAAGACCACCACTTAAAGTAGTTCCTAGGGAACTAGATTCATTAGGTGTTGCCTTGGATTGGGTCTTATTGATATTACCACTATCTTGCTCTGCTTCTAAGCTAGAAGCAGTAGTGGAAGCCCTCACCAAACTATCACCCAACTCCTTATGGATAACCTCATCTGCAACATTTTCACTAGGATCATTAGACCGAGGTACTTGAGTGTCCTTTTGATAGAACCTATATGATCGTTTAAGCTCTAGATTGTTTAGATCTAATCTAGGATGAATAATAACAAAGGCGGAATAATCAAACAAAGATTCATTGTTATTAAACAAGGTTTTACATTCATACATTCACTCCAATCCCCAATTCTATATGATCAATATAGAACAGTTACAATTTAACAGGGTTCAAGGAAACCTTGATACCTTGGGGCTACACTAATACAACTAGATGTCTACATCTTTAACACTTTGTGTACACACACGTTTTACACACAAGGATACTAAAAACCATGTCTATGGATCTCTTTATATAATAGAGTTCATAAGACTTTACAAAGGAAACATAATTGTATTAGGAAACAAATCTTCCTAATATTTATCTTTATATCTTTGACTAAATCTTTTATAATCTTCATGTACTCCTACATCTTGTAGAGTTCCATAATGCTGACTTTGATCCTTTTGTTTTCCTTTTGTTTCTTTCTTGTTTCATTAATTTGTATCATTGTTTTGTATCATCAAATCAATATAATTCCCAACACCTTTATTTTACACTTCCTAGGTTTTTGTGTCTTTTAAGGTTGAGTTGATGGTTGAATAATAGTGTGTGTGTGATGGGGATCAGTTGGAATTGCTGAACCTTCACCCATTTCTGATTGGTTTTATACCATCATTGTTGGAAATAAAGGTGATACTCTACCAGAAAAACCTTTGCCTACCCTTCTTATATTTCTAAATATCTTTTTAGTGTGAGAGGGTGCAATGTAAATTCTCTTGTGAGTTGGCATCCCATCAAGTTGTTGATCCAAAAATACTTGCACAAACCTTGGATACATCAAAAATTTGCCAAACACATTATCCAAGTTTCTAACCATACTTTCAAAAATGAATTTTGAAAAATTAAATTTCTGATTTGTAGCTAAGCAGATAATGGAAGATGCAACAATACTACTAAATTCATTCCAGGCAATAGTCTTTGGACTTAGACACTGCAAAAATCGTAACAATCAGTGAAATTTTCATTTGGGGGAAATGATGTGGTCTAGTAAAAAGGTGAGTTTTGTGAAAATTGTTCTCATACCCATCAAATGAGTTGTTTCAAAAAGGGTAAATTTGGTAAACAATTCAATACATTCCCCATCTTACTAGTTGATAGTCTTCTTCTAACATATTGATATCAAATGATGATTATCTTCTTGCCATCTACTAGGGCATGTAATTATGCTTCCCTATTAATAGTTTTGACCTTAGCATTAGACCAGAACTGTTCGATGCAAGAAATATATATAGTAGGATTAATGGTTAATGCATACCGTATAGGGTGTGCATTTAGAAAATTCACAATTTGTTTAAATCCATCACTTTCTGTGGGTTTACACAAAAATGCGATCATATTATGTATCGGCAAAACTTTAAAGTCGGTCATTATGTTGGTTTGATAATGGATTGATAAAATTGAGTAGGGTTTTATAGTTAGAAGAGTATTAAAAAGTGAAAATGATTAAAGATCGGATTGAAACCATATCGAAGTATTTATGAAAATAACCCTCAACAACATTAACTTTCACCCAGCAGTAGTAAGTTATGCCTAGCACATTAACTTTTAGTCACCAGTATTAACTCCAATTCCATTCAAAACAGCTTTTTCATCATCAATTTAACACTTTTCTTTGCTTTTTCTGTAAAATGTTAGTCTAAAAACTAAGAAAACACAAGCCCATAGCAATTTTTTACAATTATCATAGGTATTAATTAAACTAGCATTATTAAGTGTAACTAACAGTAGTACAATCAACAGTATTAAGTATAACTAGCAGTACTACTTTTAACTTAACAACAGAAACATTTAATGACATAAATAACAGTATCCCCCCCAATTCATACAAAACTCTACAAAAAACATAAATAGATAAAAGAATTTAAGGATTTAGCATTCCAATACTAACAATCAAATATTGAAATCTACTTACATCAAAAGCTTTTTGTAGCAAATTTTGTAACATTCTTGTCAGTATTGATTTGACCATTTAATCAATTCTTTTCATTGCAATCTCTAGTTATAAAATGAATTTCTGAGTCTCTATATGCTTTGTTTATGACTAAAAACAAGGATTTTATTTATGCAAATAGTACTGTTATTGTCAATAAAGATCTTGATATGCATAAAATTATACCCATAAACAAGTAGTTGATTCTGAATCCAAAGCACTTATCCACAGCAACTTGAAGCAGCCATATACTCAGATTCTGTTTTGGAATTTGCAACCACTGTCTGTTTCTTGCACTGCTATAATATTAATCTACATCCAAGGAATTGACAACCACGCTGTTGTATACTACATATCCAAGCTTGCTCCCATAACCACTATCAGTGTATGCTACCAATCAAAGAGAATCTTTTGGATAACCAAAGGCTCAATTTGGCTGACCTTTTTAAGTACCTAAAAAAATCCTTTTCCACATCATAAAGATGTAAATCTTTGTATTGACTTGTATCTAGCACAGGCACAACACTACAAACAAAATACAGGTATCGAAGATGTAAAGATACATCATGAACAAAATCATTGACCTATACAATATTACAGTCCACTTCCTTCACCATCTTTATCCTGAGCCAGAAGGCTTTTGATTTCCATAGGTGTGATTTTCAGTCTTGACTTCTTTAAAGCCAAATTTCTTTAAAATTTAACAACATATTTATCTTGACTAAATAAATATGCCATCCTATCTTCTCTACCCATTGTAACCCAAAAAAGAATGTAAGATCCCTATAGAACACGATCTAAAATTCTCATGCATCAACTTCTAAATGCATTGCATAGCTCTTTCTTTGTTGAACCAAAGATAATATCATCCACATAAACTTAAACTAGAAAAATATCATATTGTGTCCATTTGATGAATAAGGTCTTGTCAGTTTTCCCTCTTTGAAACCCATTGTCCAAGCAGATATGTTGAAAAGGATTCATACCAAAGCTCTAGGAGCTTGATGTATCCATACAATGCCTTTTTCACCTGATATAACTCTATCATAAAGTCTGGATCTTCCAAATTCTGGTGGTTGACAAACAACATCCACTTCTTTAATCTTCTCATAGAGAAAATCACTTTTATATCCATTTGATACACCATAAAATCTTTAAATGAAGCATTAGCTAAAAATAGCCTAATTGTTTCAATTCTTGCAACAGGGGCAAAAACTTCATCATAGTTAATACCCTTTCTTCTTGTGTGTACCTTAAATCACCAATCTTCTTTATTTCTTATCATAATTCCTCTTTCATCATTTTTATTCCTGAAAACCCATTTAGAGCCTATAACCCTTTTTTCATTTGGTAAATCCACTAAAATCCAAACTTCTTATAACTTGAATTGTAGAAGCTCTTCCTGCATAGCCTCTATCCACCTTGGATCTTCAATGGATAAATACCTTTTTGGTCCTTTCCTGTGATAAAAAACAAGCAAACAAGCAATTTTGAAGGTCTTTATGATTTGTTCTTTGTTAAATAGTACTAACAAACCCATGTTCCTTCAAATTCTTTGACATCTTTCTTGTTAGTGTAGCTGATTACAAGTCTCCAGTCACTTGATTAAGAGGATGATTTTATAATTCTTGTATTGAAGAAGACTGACTTGGATTGTTTGTCCAAATATTCATGTCACCTCTGCAGGCCATCATCTTCTCACATATATCTCTACCCTCTCCTCTCTCTCACTCTCTTGAGAAGTTAAATATGCTATAATCTTCCAAAGCATGCATATTTTGATCAAATGGAAGTTCAATGCTTGTTTTTCCACCAACAACATTAAGCTTATTTGTGCTAGCAGCATTAACATTGTTAGTACTGTTAACATTATCTGCCTTTTCTTGATCATTAAATTCACTTTATTTTCTTGGATCTTCATCAACCTTCTTTCCATCATACTGAGGTTAGGATCCATCATCATGAGAACTGTTGTAATCTTGAGATAATAGGTGTAGGATCAGAAGTCAATAGTGGTAGCAAAATGTAATCTTTGACAGGTTTTGTCTCCTTTCTAGCTTGACATGCATTATCACTTGCTTTTGTACCTGCAAAACCATTAGGCTGTCTACCTGTAACAATTGGCTCATAATTCATTGTTCTTGTTAGTGCATTAATATAGAATAGCCAATCTGGTCAACTATCTACAACATTAGGTGTACTCTTACTAAATCTAATATGCAAGTTTTCTTCCACTATCCTTGTTATAACCTTTGATACTCTAAGGCTTTAATTATTCAAAAGTACCAACAAGAAATCTTCATCATCCTTACCATCAAATTTGCCTAAGTGATCTATGGTATTGAGAATGGTAACATGACACCCAAATGGTCTCATAAAACTTAAAGTTGGTGTTTTACCATGAAAAAGTTCATATGGGGTCTTGTTATGAGGCTTAACTACTAACACTCAATTTTGCACATAGCAAGCAAGTATAACTGCACCTGCCACAAGTAGTTTGGCGACTATAATCAGCTAGCTATAGTTCTACGCCAACCTCAATTAGTGTTCTATCCCTCCTCTCAGCAACTCTATTTTATTAAGGAGTTCTAGCTACACTAAATTGTCTCAAAATACCCTTCATCTCATAAAACTGATTCATTTCTCTGTTTTTGAATTCAGTCCCATTATCACATCTAATCACCTTAACCTTGTGATCTACTAGATTTTATATCTCAGTTATAAAGGACTTAAGAATGTCACTAGTCTCATCTTTGGTAGCTAGAAATAAAAACCCATGTAAACCTACTATAATCATCTGTGATAACTAGCAATACACTTTCTTCATAAGGCTTTTTACAAAATGTTAGACCAAACAAGTCCACATGATTAACAAATGTAAAGAAGACTGTTTAGTTCTCAGTTTTTGTACTTAGCAAAGAGCTCTGAGCAGCTTTCCCCTTTTAACAAGCAACACAGGTTTTTTATCATTTTTGAGAAAAGGTTAGAAGGAAAACTTCTACAGATTTCCCTGAACAATTTATTCAAGTTTTAAAATTTAATTGACCTAGCCCTCTATCCAAATGTTTAGATTCATCAAGATGTGGCTTTTTGAAAAAGCAAGTCAAATAACCTCCTTTAGAACTATGTTTCTTTAAATCAACACGATCATATTGTTCTTATCAAGAACTCTAAGTAAAACTTGACTTTCATTAATTAACTTAAAGTTTGGAGATAAAACAATGCATCATGTCATTAAAAAGAACACTATTCTTTTACCACACATTCGTGAGACACTAAAGAATTAAACTTTAACCTCCATAAAATACACTTTTTCCAAAATCTAGATTACCAAGTTTTAAATGTACATTTTCCTTGAATTTTCTCCTTTGGGTTCTCTCTAAAAGCAACATATCCCTCCATCTATCTCTCATAGTCTGTAATATAGGCAAAGATGTTTCCTGTCATGGTGCCTTGAGCATCCACTATCAATCACATCTTGAATCTTGTAATCCATTTGTGGATTGCCCGGCACATTAAGTAAGAAAATCATTTCCTTTGGGACCCCAAGCCCATCACAAGACTTAGATCTGCCTTTGCATGCTTCAATATAATCAAACTTTTTTTAGGTGATTGATTTGCACCTGTTGTGTTAGTAAAACATGGTCTAAAACTTTATGCTTTGGTTTCTAAACCCAACAAGCTGAGGCCTTAACAGCATTAAAATTATTTCCCTTAACAACAATTAACTAACTAACTACCTACTACTACTGCTTTTGGCCCTAACGCATATTAGCTTTTTACCCTAAAAAGTATTAAGCCTTGTTGATTAATATTACATAGTTTTTTAAATGTGTGTTCTTATGAAAGGGCCCTTCTTAACAGTTTGAATGTGCTAATTTAGAGAAGATATGACATATGGTCACCCCTAGCAACATTCACTAATTTTTTTGAGTGAGCAACATTAACTGTCTAGCATATAACCAATACAGCCATTTCTGAAATAATTTGTTTTAGCAATATAATATTGACACTTAGAACTTAAACCAACTTCATATTACTGCTCATGGAACAAGTTCTTTTTAGCAAAAAGGGTGAGTCTTTTTTAGCAAAGTTTTCATGATTCGCTTTGAAATTTGTTCAAAATTTTGAACATTTTTTTTGATGGTAATTGCAATCAACCTGCAAATGATCAAAGCTTCCACACACATAACAGGCCTTATTAAACATCTCAAAATTGCTTCCTAGTTTTTGAGACATCATATTGTTCTAATTTCTTTGATTGCCTCTTGGACTGTGAGTGTTTTGCCTATGTTGCTCAACTTGTTTAACAGTTTTCCTAGTAGTTTTTTCTTGTTGTTTAGATTTGACAAACTCTTTCTTAACAATACTAGGCCTAACTGTTTTCTTTTCAATTTTACGCTAAGAAGCATCATCTGACACCTATTCTTCAATAATTGGGGCATCATCATTCTTCCTAACTACCTTAGGCTCTTCTTTACTAGACATAACTTTACAGTTCTCAACTACAAGCTTATTAACAAACTCGTCTAAACCAGTAAAAGACAAGTTAGGTGTTGAAGGCATGAAATTTCTTGTGTAGGGAGGTGAAACTGCATTATAATTTTCATAGCCTAAACCTTTCTTGCAATTGTCAACTATCTGACACTCTATGAGCTTGTTTAAACTTTTAGATGCATGTTCAAATTTATCTACATTAAGTTGAATGCCATCTTTTTCTTTTTGAACTATTTCAAGCTTCTTCCTAAGCTCTCTAATAGTTATTTCTCCTATATGAATTTCAAATTTTAAGCCCTTAATAAATAGACTCATTTACTTTATAAACTTTAAGTTTTTCTTCCACTATCTCCCCCTAGATGAGTCATGAGACGTTAGCTCACTCGTGCTTGACCACGTAGCTCGCTGTTGATTAGGAACTTCACTGATGTGCTTTGTAATAGATTCACTCTTTAATTACCTTGACATGATCTTCAAACTTGATGTGATGACCTTGATCTTGAATCTTTCCTTATTTTAGCTTACTTCTCTGAATTACTTTGTGATCCTTTCTTTCATTTACTTTCCATACGCTGATCTTTAGTCTCACATGCTCATATCTGTGGATATCTTTGAAAGCTTTAATATGTATCTTCTTCAAAATCATTTGAACTTTTGTATTAGTGAAGATGACAAAGCTTTTGATTATCAGAGATTATGAGGGAATCTGAAATGTATGCTTTCCTTGATTACTCAATACTTGGTATTCTGGATAAGAGCACATGTCTTGCATCGTATACATTAGTCGCCAATATTCCTTTGAATAGAACATTAGTCACCAACAAAAACATTTGTTATGTAAACTCTACTTAATGTGTTCTAGAAAAACAATTTTTGTGAACACACAAAGGTAATATATTTTTGACGGAACCGCGTATAGACATACGAACACTCGTGGTCGGTTACATTAACCTCTGGATTCCGAGGAGGATCAATGGATTACAGTATGAATACTGCACCTGTGATCAATAGATCATTCAAAGAACTTCTGACAGGTTTTTTCGCATGTGACAAGCTAGTTCCTCTAATACCTAAGTATCATAATTCCCTAAATTTTCGCCGTTCGCTAGACCAGAGCCCGAAGACTAACACACGAATAGTATTTCTACTTCATAGAATGGAAAGAGTGAGTTAAGTACAGTTACTATCTGCTGACTCTACCGTACAATTCCTTTTCAGCGTTTTACTTCTTAATACAAATAAAGTATCGTAGGAGAGGCTTGTGGCAAAAATGATTTGAAAAACATTCGATGTGCTTATAAAATTTGTTTGGGGCACACACAAAAGTTTAATCAGAATGCTCTGATGATGTTTTGAAAAATATCCTGAAAGATATGAAGTGCCTCGGGAAATCCAAATTTGTACAGTACATTTAAGGAAATCCACTTCACTAAGTGGAGCCAGTCCGAAGACCAGCCATGATCATTCATAAACCGAATCCCTGGAGGTACATACATCTCTTCCTCAGCATTCCATAAGATCACTTTCACGAACAAGAACAAAAGAATCTAGTGTTATTTATCAAGATACGTGTGTTTAACACCACTTTGGTACCTTAGACATTTTGATCATATTAACACTTTATGCTCCCCCCTACACATGTGCGTCGATAATCGAAAGATGTTAGCACATGCATGGATAGGACATTGGCATTTTAGAATCAATCGATCATTAATATCCATTTTTTTTTTTTTACATGTTTAAGTCACATTTTCTCCCCGATCAAAAGTATGAAACTTGTGAATGATTTTGATCTAGAAGGACTTAAAACGTTCAATCACTCCCTCAAAGATATGAGAGAGGAGAAAATAGCAAAAAATAAGCAAGTGAGTAAATTGAAACAAGACCTTTAGAAGACCCACACAGGAAAGGAGCTGCAATCTTCTTGAATTGTAAGCGGTGTCGTTCAATTCTTTCAGCAATAGAATCAGCAACATTGCGTCCTTTTTGACCTGCAATAACATGTTGTAAAAGTACTAGATTCTCCCCCTCAAACTATGACCGTGTTCTATATGAAAGATCTATAGTCACACAGATTGGTCATACCCGAACACGTTTTAATAAACAATTTTTTTGAGAAAAATTGTTCGGAGTCTAGACAACTTCTTGTTCTGAAAAGAAATAATGCACTGAAACGTACACTAAATCTCTGGGTTAAGACAGGTTTACAGTCGAATAACTGCCAGCCAAACATATACTAAATTTTTTTTAATTAAAAAATTAATATACATGGTACAAAGGTGAAACACTTGGTTTACTCAAGCAACTCATCTGTAGTTCCCTTCAGAGTCTCTTCTGTGACATTTGTTTACACCAAGCAGTGGGAGTAGAAGTATTAATGCCCCCCCTCTCTTTCGATAAAGCATTTGTAAAAAATGTCAGGCTAGTTGGTATTTTGTCCTCCATACACAAATACAACTCTACAACTTTCCTTTCAACCTGCTCTTTGATAAAGTGGTGACGGATATCAATGTGCTTGGAGCGCGAGTGTTGAACACTATTACAGCATAGAGCTAATAGCACTTTGGATGTTGTCACAATACATCGATGTTTTGTTGAACGTCTAAATCCATAGTCCTCGTATTTGAAAACGCATCCAGAGGATTTGAGCACAGCAGTACCTGAATAGGGCGATGTATATCAGCTTCTGTAGTGGAGAAGGCAGTACTTTCAAACTTTTTTTTTTGGATGACTCAGCTACAATCGATGTCCAAGAAATTGGGAAGCTCTTGGAACTAGAAGTTACTCCTCCTTGTGTCATGACATCCTGCATAGTTCAGCATCTCAAAAGCTATTAGTTCCAGCCCGGAGTCCTTCGGATACTTACATACCCATGTTAATGGTTCCTTTTTAGTATCGAAAGATCCGCTTTAATAGCAAGTAAGGGTGCGAATTCATTAGGCTTAGGCCTGGTAATCCGTGCACACATACAAACAGCAAATACTATGTCAGGTCTAGATGCACTAAGATACATAAGGGAGCCAACCATACCACGAAATCGTGTAGGATCAATTAGCTTTCCTCCCTTATCTTCATCAAGGTTGGGACGCTCCGCCATTGGAGTGTCAATGGGTGTGCATGAGTCAAAACCAAACTTTTCAAGATTTTCCTTGAGCATATTTGGATTGTTTGATAAAGAAGCCTCTAGATTTTGAGAAACTTGTAATCCAAAAAAGAATGACATTTGTCCCTATCATCGACACTCTTGAAAGTGATTTCATTTCAAATGCAAATAATTAGTCATGCATTGGGTTGGTGAGAGCAAAGATAATATCATCTACATATAATTGTACCAGTAGAAGAGTTTTCCTGATTTCTCGTGAAGAGTGTAGATCGACCACCTCCATTTGTAAATCCGTATTAATGATCAAAAACATCGACAACTTGTCATACCACGCACGTGGAGCTTGTTTGAGTCCATAAAGACTTTTTCAACCTGTACACGTGCGATGGATGATCTGGATTTACAAATCCTTCAGGTTGACTAACATAGACAACTTCATTCAGTTCACCGTTGAGGAAGGCGGTTTCACGTCCCTCTGGAAGATGACCATTCAAACTTGCTGCGTTAGCAATGAAGAGTCCTGATCGCTTCAATGCTGGACAACCGAGCAAATGATTCCTCATCAAAATCAATACCACTTCCTGATTATCCTTTCCGCTTCTAACCGAGCTTTGTTCTTCAAGAACGACTCCATATTCATCCAACTAATTTTGAACAATCCATATTGAGCGGGATGATAAGAAAATTATCTGACAGGTACACAGTATCCCACACATCTAGACGTTTCAATCTCATGAATTTTCTTCCTACATAGCCTCAATCCAGACGTGTGCTCTAAGGCTTGCTATGTAAGTCTTTAGGTTCAACATGAGTTACAGAATTCATTGAAGAAACACCACATCGCAGTCGGTTTCTAGCTGTTATCCTGGTAGAGACAGGTCGATCTATATCCCCCCAATGTTTTCAAGGGATGTGCTTGAGTCCACATTTACACATGAGGTAATTGGTTGTTGGGAGTAACATCGATATTGACAGAGTTGGAAGAAGATGCTACTGAATCGGTTTCAGGAGCATTATCGGTGTCAAACACATTATTGTCAACATGATCGAACAGTGTTTCATCATCAGAATCACTAGTGTCTGGATAGAGGTATTTGATGAGGCAAGAGGCTTTCTCTATAACTGCAAAGGAGCGCCTTCTGAGATAACTGTATGTGGAAGGTGAACTCATTGGAATATCTCGGGGTGCCGGGGCAGCAGAACATTAACCCGGAGTTATCAAGAACACCGGAGGTGGCCCGAACAACCTAACATCATCATACCATTGAAACAAATCGTCTAGCCTTGTTTTCTTTGTAGGAGGGACACTAGGATGGTTTCTGGTCTTTTACTATGCAGAACGCTGCGTCCTGACTGTAAAGGCAATAAGTTCGAGTTCTGACTGTTTGGCACAGAAGTCCTTTTTGAGTCGAGCCTGACTTGTTTGAACAGACTTCACTCCTTCGGTGAATCTCATCAAAGCAACATGAACGTTTCCTGAAACTTTGCGTTCGTTTATTGTAGATTCGTACGCCTTCATGGAGGGTGCGATAGACCAACAAATATACCTATATCTGCTTTCGCCTTGAGTTTGACCAACATCATCGTAGTCATTGGTAGGAAGCACAAGATCCAAACACTCGGAAGTATTGAAGATTAGGTTTCTTTCCCTTCAGCAGTTCATAATAGGTCTTCCCGTGAAGCGTGTGTACAAGAGATCGATTAAGAGTATAACACGCAGTGGCTACAGCTTCAGCCCATAGGAACAGTGGAGCTTTCGCAAAGATGAGCATAGTACGAGCAGCTTCCATAAGAGTTCGGTTCCGTCTTTCGACAACGCCGTTCTGTTGTGGAGACCGAGGTACAACGCTCGTTTCATGAGAAATACCAACACTCTCAAAACCATATCCTTCGGAGTGTTTTATTCACAAACTCCGTTCCATTATCTGTTCTGACGAAGCGAACAGTAGCATTAAGGGCTCTTTGAGTCTTCACAATAAACTTCTCAATCACTTGAGGAGTTTCATATCCAATGTTCGAAGAAATCTTACCCATTCCAAAACCTGTGTAAATCATCCACTATCACCAAAACATACTTCTTACCGTTGATACTTCCGTTCCTCATTGGTCCCAGAGTACCATATGTAGTGTATGGAGAACTTCAGTATTGGGTATTAATTCCGCTTTAGAGAGATGTGATGCTTTCTTGCTTTTACCTAGCTGACAAGATGGACACAAATGGTCTTTGTCATATTTTCAGCATGGGGTAATCCTCTGACTAGATTATTTCTGAGCCAATTCGTTCAATGTCCTGAAATTCAGATGATTCAACCGACGTCCATAAACCAGACTTCGTTGAAGAGGCATTTGTAAGCAGCAAACAGGTTGAAGCTGACAATCATATCATCAGTGAGATGAGAACAGGGTTTGGTGTCCTGAACCTTTGAGTAGAATCCAACCATATCGTAGTTGCGGAAGTGACATGAATGGCTGTCAATGCAAACATCTAAACCGTCATCACAAAACGTCCTACTGAGAATAGGTTGTGCTTGAGTCCTTCAACATAATAGACCTCGGGAGATGATAGTGTCACCCAGTTATATTCACCAAGCCCAATGAATAGCTGCATATTCATCGTTTCCAAATCTCACAGTACCAATAACTTTTCGACAAAAGTTGATAAGACAGTTCTCAGATCACCCGGTCATATTGTCTTGAGCCTCCAGAATCCAATACCATAGAACAATTTGTACTACCTGCTGCGTAACACAAACATTTACGGTGATAGGATCCCTGAAGGTTCCGGTTAGTTTTAACCAATCAAAAATACCATAGATCCCTTTGAACCCTGCCTTTCGATCACTAAGTTTATGGTCATAAACCCTAGAGACCATATTATTATGGGGCTAGAACTAGCACTCGTGGGTAGTTCTAGTTGGCATATCAGTAAGTTCCATGATCCTATTTATCCAAACCCAACAAGCTGAGGCCTTAACAACATTAAAATTATTTCCCTTAACAGCATTAACTACTGCTTTTGGCCTAACAATATTAATTTTTTTTACCTATAACAGTATTAACCTTTTGATTAATATTATTGTTTTTAAATGTTGTGTTCTGATGAATGGGACTCTTAATAGTTGAATGTGCTGTTTTAGAAAGATATGACATTGGTCTAGCAGCATTCACTATTGTTTTTGACTGAGCAACATTAACTTGTCTAGCAGTATTAACCAATACTGCCGTTTTTGAAATATTTTGTCTAGCAGTATTAATTGATTCTAAACCAGACTTCATTAGTCCTGCTCTTGGAACCAAGTTCTTTTTAGCATAAGGGTGAATCTTTATAGTAAAGTTTTGATGATTCGCCCTTTAAGAATTGTTCCAAACAGGTTTTACCATCATTTGATTTTGAAACTGTTTTTGATGGTAATTGCAATCAACTTGCAAATGATCAAAGCTTCTACACACATAACAAGCCTTATTAAACATCTTAAAATTGCTTCCTAGTATTTGAGACATCATATTATTCCAATTTCTTTGATTGCCTCTTGGACTGTGAGTGTTTTGCCTATGTTGCTCAACTTGTTTAACAGTTTTCTTAGCATTTTTTTCTTGTTGTTTAGATTTGACAAACTATTTCTTAACAATACTAGGCCTAAATGTTTTCTTTTCAATTTTAGGCTGAGACGCATCCTCGTCCTCATCATCTGATACCTATTCTTCAATAATTGGGGCATCGTCATTCTCCCTAACTACCTTAGGCTCTTCTTTACTAGACATAGCTTTACAGTTCTCAACTACAGGCTTATTAACAAACTCGTCTAAACCAGTAAAAGACAAGTCAGGTGTTGGAGGCATGAAATTTCTCGTGTAGGGAGGTGGAACTGCATTATAATTTTCATAGCTTAAACCTTTCTTGCAATTGTCAACTATCTGACACTCTATAAGCTTGTTTAAACTTTTAGATGCATGTTCAAATTTATCTACATTAAATTGAATTCCATCTTTTTCTTTTTGAACTATTTCAAGCTTCTTCATAAGTTCTCTAATAGTTATTTCTCCTATATGAATTTCCCATTTTAAGCCCTTAATATCTTGTAAGTAAATAGACTCATTTGCTTTATAAACTTCAAGTTTTTCTTCCACTAATTCTAAACCTGTCTTATAACCTAGAACCATTAACTCAGATTTCTTTAAATCTTTTAATAGTTGATCATTTTGAGATTTAAGAAGTTCAACAGTTTTCAAACAAGATTTTGAACAAATAGAATCATTGGATACCTCTGAGTCAGGACTTGAAGATGAGAAATTACCCATTTTGACCCGTTACTACGATTGAGACTTTTAGACATAAGCAAAGCAACGACTAACTTATTAGTTGTAAATATTTAGTTTTACTTATTAAGTTCCACACTTAAACAATTCCATAACACTACTAGACCATTAAAAGAATTTTGCTGATATTGACTTTTATAACATATTTTCCAAATCTGACCCGTCCAAAACGACACACTAGATGACATTTTCATGACTCGAACTCTAAATCATTTTTATGCGAAACTTCGTTTCGGATAACTTTTTAGTTTTAACCGAAACCCGAATCTCAACAGAAAATGACCAAAATAACCTTCGTTTCTGCTGTCAACTTAAATAAAATTCAGCTATAGTGACTTTTATACAATTTTTCCTAATCTAACTCATCCAAAACGACACGCAAAAACTCATTTTCAGGACTCGAACTTTAAAGCAATTTGATGTAAAACGATGTTTCAGACAACTTTTTAGTTTTAACCAAGACCCGAATCTTGACGGAAAATGACGAAATTGCCCTTTTTCGCTTCTGCAGTTTATAAAAAAAATTCAGCATGCAGTTTTTAGTTCTAATGTTTTTTCGATTTTCATTTGGTCGCCAAATCTTCATTATTAGGTGTTAGAAGCCCCATTTTATATCAAAACGATCATTGAAACGTTCTAAATCTTCATCTAGATTTGTGTCGAGTGAGGTGAGTGTAAGTTATAAGAAGTGTGTCGAGGTGGTGTGCGTTTGTGCTGGAAAGAGTGGGGCGCACACCCCCAGATTTTAATAACCAAAAATGAGAGTCAGAACGCCACTATATACGGGACTGCACTGGCTTGTTGCAAGACGTATACGCTTCTAACACATATGTTACAAGCCTATTTTTGATTTAAAAATTTTTGGTCTGTCCTAACCAACGGCCTAAACTTTTTGTCTAAAATTGGGTATCTTTCAACACCTTCTATATCAATTCTAGCTCGCAAAACACATGGAGACTAAAAACTATCTCCTCTTCCTTGGCGCCCTTCCACAGATTCTCAAACATAAAATTTATCACATGCGAGTATATATATAATCAAACTATGTAAAAAGGAGAATAAGAAGCTTACAATGCAAAATCAAGTGAAAGAAAATCAACAGTATCAAACCCTTGTGGGTTTGATATTCGGGCGAACCCCAAAGCAACAAGAGAAGACCCAAAAACTTTAATTAACCTCACCTCACTTGTTTAAAAACACTAGCAATCAACCCCTTGACGTGTCTTTTATACCCAATTAGATTAGAGCCCTAAAATTAAAGTGTAATAAAAATCAAGAACTCCTAGATCTTAATGCATGATGATTATTTGTGTTAAAGAATAGTTAGGGTTTGATTTATGATCAATATTAAGTGTGATGGATATGATTTAGTGGATTTTTGATGGTGGTTTGGTGTTGACAGTCGACGAACAGAGAAGAAGAAGGAAAAGAAAGTCGTTGGTTTTTTTAGTGTTGTGAGTTATGGTTTATAATAGGAAGTGTACATTGTATATAGGGAAGGGATTCTAGAGTGTATCGGTTTATATATATAAAAAATATATGGGGACGTTTGTTTTAGCTATGAGATAACCGGCCCCTTTATTGGGGCGGGCTTGGATTTTTTTTGGGTAAAGGGTTACCCCGGTAAACTTGTATTACTCACAGGAAAAAATAAGTACAATGGAATGTGACTAGGTATCACATTAACCTCAAGCACAAACGCTTGAACAACTACTACAATAGAGACGGCCTCTATTGAATATGCCTAGCACTCTAGATATACTAGAAAACGTCCCAATATTTCCTCGAAACAAAACTGACAATAACAATCAACATGAGAACGCACATCAGTTGCCATACAACCTAAAAGAGTTAGGCATCTTCCATCGTTGAAGAAGACGTTTCACATTTGATGTGTTTTTGAATTTAAACGTCAAAATCTTTAAACAAACCGTGACCATAATCATATCTCGAATATCTTCAGGCTTGTGATTAATCTTGTTGACCATATCGGTTGATCACGCTCATGAGTCCCAAATAAAGTACGTGAAGCAGCCATAAGATTAGTCTGCCTGCCAAATATACTCTTGGCCGTTTCTAGCCTTTACCCAGACACCTGAAGATTTGCCACATATCCATGAAGAGTAGGAGTAGAGTGAACGTTGTACCAAAAAGCAAGACCGAACATAATCCCAAACGCTTTTCGAATCACACATTACGAAAAATAGGTGGTCGTGGGTAATCACATTCTATTCACAAATGGGAACAACGTATGCATGCTCCCACGTAACCTTCGGAACCAACATCCCACGCTCTCAAGGTTAACTGAGATCAAACACCGTCTCATAATAAGACAATAAGGTAGAATGAAGACGAGGGATAGAATGAGCAAACCCCGATACAATATTGTACCAGCTATGAGATAACCGGCCCCTTTATTGAGGTGGGCTTGGATTTGCTATTTTTGTTCTGTTAAACTTAAATTACATCATTCTTTGGCCCAATTGTCGAATTAACTCGTTATTGATTATAAAAACACGATTTTGACGCGGTTTCGGCCACACACGAATAAAAGTCGAAAAACATAAAAATAAAAACAGATATGCTTCCGAAGCTAAAATATGGAATTGTTGATTTCTCGGTCGTTAAAACGAATAGATATTAAATGCGCGACTCGTGAATAATAATAGATATTAAATGCGCGACTCGTGAATAATAATAGATATTAAATGCGCGACTCGTGAATAATTAAAATGACGATTTTAATAAAAATCGACTAAAAATGATAAAATAAATTCTATAAAATTTAGAAAGTAAAATTAAAGCTCGGAATAAATAGTGACGTTAAATCCAAATGTTACATCCCCCCCCCCCCCCTCTTAAAGGAGCGCCATCCCGGTGCTCAATTCGCCTTATTCACCGTCGGTTTACTTGCTAAAAGATGAGAATACGGCCTTGATTTAGTTGCTTGACCTGATGGTCCATGATCTTTACATGATCCTCGTTTATTTGTAGCTTGATGACTAGTCGAAATGCATCAAGTGGAAAGACAAGGTTTAATGAGGTAAACGTCTCCTCTGGTTCAAGACGCGAAAGGTGATATGGATTCTACTGAGTTCCCGAGGTAGTTTAAGTTGTATAGCTTGCTAACGTGTTCGAAGGGTTCAATAAAACAATTAAGTAGGATAGCAATCGAATATGGAATAAATAATAGTTAATGCAAGAAATGTTTGCTTTTTGGGAATATAAATAAAAAGTTGATTTTTGATAAAAAAATATTTGGCGACTACACTCAGCATAGCATGATCCTTCCTGAATTATACATAGGTAATCAGACTATGTATAGTTGAGGACTAACGTTGCAATGCTCGTTTTCCTCGTACTGTTGTTATGTATATAATGGTTTTATAATGTAATAAAATAGTTCATAAAGTGAATGCAAAATAGCTCATATGATGACAACAAAATAGTTTATAAGACGATAGTAAAATGGTTTATAGTATAGTAGCAAACTGGTTTATCATATGATTTAGCCAACGATTTGTGAAGTAATCTAAACAATTCATAAAATGAAAACGAAATAGTATATAAGTTGGCAATAATTTAGTTTATAGAAAATCAATAAAATAGTTTATGAGCTAACAGTAAAATGGTTTATAAGATGACATCAGGGTTGTTTATGAAGCGATAGATCTTAGCAAGTATAAAGAATGTTCGAAGAAACGTAGAAGTATTCAGAGAAAATAAACATAAAGAGCCATTTGTTCCAACAGATCGCGAATCGGAATGCTATAGAGAGTCATTTGTAGAATTTATCGTTGCAAACGAAAGAACGAATTGATCATAATAACAGTAGGTAGAAGTAAGCATCAAAGGTATCAAAACATAGCAACGCTCAAAAGAAATTAGCGTAAGGAGTTATTCGATCGACAAAATAAACGTAGAGAGTCGTTTGATATCGACTGAACTTAGGAGCTGACTTCTTGGTGGTATGATTCTTCAAAATCACACGAAGTAACGAGGAAAAGAATGAGGTGTTAATGAACCAGAAACTAAGAAACACGGCGATGAAACAACAACAAAGATAAACCCTTTCGTTTATCTGATAACAACTCACACAAAGGAGAAGAATACGATTAAAAGGTATCAATTGTAGTTTATTAAATATGAAAGAAGTACCCATAGAATCCACACGTGCGTCCTAAATTTATTTATTAAGATGCTCTCATTAATAGTATTACACTCGTAATTAATTTATGCCACTTTTCCGAAAAGTTTCTCTTTTTAGAAGGTTACTAATTTAGGAAAGTTTCTATTTTTAGAATGTTACAATTTTTAGAAAGTCCGGATATTCGGAGACATTAATATCGTTAAATGAAACATTATGTTTCCCGTCATACCGACCCATCCATTATTTATTTACTATTCTTATTTCCCACATTATGGCTCTGAAAATAGACTTTCTATTTTTAAACGTGACCGGACGTACCTAATAATTTATTAGTCATCTAATAATATTTGTTAACGTTTTCCAAGCTCAAACGGACACTAAAACGCTTAAAACCCCACTTTTTAACAAAATTCAGCAACTACTCAAATTTTTCCAAAATGATAAATCGCTAATTTTTGCCCCAATGTTTTCCTATCGTCTAGCATTTTTAGACCAAAACTCGTGACTTTTTGTAAAAAAAGTCAAAATAAACAACTTTTATGTTTTAACGGAAGGCCGGTTCGGACCAGAAAGGGTCCGAATCCCAAGTTAAAAATTGCATCAACTCATTTTTCTAAAATAGTTGTTGAAATATCTTTACAAAAACGCAGATCTGTATTTAGACCAAAATCCCTACTTTTATGCACTTTCAGACCCAATTTCTATATTGTGCATAGAAAACGACATTCCAGACAACCTTCGTGTTTTGGCCGAAGACCGAAACGGACCAGAAAATGACCAAATTACCCTTTTATGATTATGCAGAGATTTAATATATAACAAAAGTGTTGAGTTTTTCATATAAAATTTTCAAAACTTTATTCGGCTATAAAAACTTCGTTTTTGAGAGTTACGAGACGTGCCTTATATTGAATCTGTTAGGATCATGAAAAAGACTCGGTCACCCTGTGTTATGTCTAGCATAGGTTAGCTCGTAGTCTTAATATTTATCGTTTAATTACCGTATGACTCATGGTGTTGGCCCGGGTCTTTTACCCACTTGTAAGCCCATACCATAGCCCATTAGGGCATCTAAACTCTTGTATAAATACCTTTTTCCAGCCATGGGAAGGGGTTGGTTGTTCATTTTATCACAAACATTCACTAGGTGTTTCTCTCACTAGAAACTCTTTATTTTCTCTCTCTATATAATTCGGCCAACCCAATCATCTATGCTTGTGTTATGATATCCAATATACTACAATTGGTATCAGAGCCCATGGGATGATTAAATAGATTGTGCGTTTTCTTGGTTAGTTTAGATCAAAAGTTTGGTTTTTGAAGGTTTATAGTCTTTTTCTTGACACTCTTTGATTCTCACGTTTATGGTGTTAAAGTTAGTGTTTTTAATGTTGTAATAGCCTTCTAGGATCAAGTTGTGCAAAAGAAACCAAGCAAAAACGTTCAAAAGGGTATTTTTAGGTGTTTTTAGGTGAAAAAATTTGTATTTTTCTTGACTGCGTTTTGTCTCACTGGCATATTCTTGGTTGCGTTTTGTCAGAAAAAGTACACTGCATTTTGTCGTTTAGGTAAGGACAACAGTACTGCGTTTTGTCTTATTAGGAGTTGCGTTTTGCTTCCTGCGTTTTGGTTCTGCGTTTTAGTTCTGCGTTTTGGTGTTGTGTTTTGCCTCTGCTTTTTGCCTAGTTGAAGACATATCTTGCGTTTTGCCTAAGACAAACTCTGCCCAATTATAACCTTGATTGCGTTTTGTCTCAAGGGTTGATTGCGTTTTGCCTAAGACATTTCACTGCGTTTTTTATAATCATTCCTAAGGACTTCTACACTAACTAGTGGATTGTCCCTGGGTAGATCCCTCCGGCTCTGGCGGGATCGTGGGATCGAGTACCTAACCTTACCATCCTTATAACTTCGATAAAGTAATTACAGGGTCGGTCTTAGGTGATTCCACAATTGCCATCATAACCATTCGCCTCCCCCCTCAATATGTGCAATCGATTATTCGAAAGAGTTTAAACATATTAGGAGTGCTACACATGAGTTAAGAAATCACAATTTTTGTCAGATTTTCATAATTAAATCACATTTTCTCCCCTGATCAAAAATTTCAAATCCGTTGAGATTTTGGGTCTCAATTGATTTAAGTTAGGAAAATTTAGGAGAAAGTGTGTCAGGTTTATACAAGCTGGTTATGGAACATATGAATACTTAATATCCAAGCCTAAGATACAGTTTAATCACTACATTAGAATGTACATATTACAACAACATATAAGAAAACTACCCCTCATTCGATTCTCTTCAGCAGTCGGTAGTCTCCTTCTCTTATCCTGCCACCAACAAAGCTTTCTAGATTCTGAAAGATACGTCTTGTCTTAAGTCGTTTCTGTATAGAAAACATAAACTCCTTGCTTCTATCGACGTCTTTCTTCGTCCAAAACCGTGTATCCAAACCAAGATTCATCCTGTTGACCCTGAATTCCTTGACTTTGTAATCCAACGCTTCATCAATCTGTTGTAGAGTACCATCACTAAACTTGTAGATTTCATTGAACCTCATGATCATCTGAACCCCATATTTGTCTCTAAATGTGACGGCCCTTGGAGAGTCAATTACTGTGAAGTCATGCTTGTACTCAAAGCCCTTGGCATCCTATCGAGGTTTGGTGAGGTTTAAGTGCGTTTGGTAGCTCTCAATCCCCAGCTGGAAGTCTTCTACACGTTGTCTGATAACTAAGTTTCTGGTCCATAAGTTGACAGCAGTAGTGAGAATCTTTTTGTCTTCGGGTGAGAGATGGTTCAAGTGAACTTGAAGATTCAACAAGTACAGATCTTCAAAGTCACTAGGGTACAAATATTTCGAGTCCCTTTCCGCGATGACATATTCTTTGAGATCAGCTCGACGAAGGACAATCTTCTTCATGTAATTGTACCCATACATTGGGAAGACATCAATTCTGACGACACTTAAGATACACATATGGGTCCGTACAGCCCTACGATCACCTTCAGATATGTGTCGATCAATGTAGAACCGTTGTCTTTGAAACCACCAGTGAGATATACCATACATCGCAGCGACGTCATACTTGCATTCTTTTCAATCCACATTGTCCGTACATTTGTCCTAAGCCGACATCAGGATAATAGGTCGCCTTTATCTTCGAGATTGACAAGGCATGCCTGCCCATCTTACGGCCGTACTGTAGATATTCCAAGTCTTTGTTGAAAAAGAAGTCCAGTTGTATTGTGACATAACCCAGATCACCTCCCAGCGGTAGTGGTTTGCTAATATTGTACCTTAGGATTGCATCGTCCACTTGATCGGTGAGAAGTTTGTGGCATTCTTCCATTTGGAACTAGAGATGAACTACGTCAGGATGAAAAACTTTGACAATTTCGTATGCAGGGCCTTCCAGGTCTTTTTGAGTCAGTTCAGAGATTCCTTGCTTTTTCCAATACCAGTCCATGAATGTTGCCATATCACCGATTTGAGCAAGTAGTGAGTTCTCAGGTGGAGGTGTATAGGTAGACTTCAGAGCAGAGGCCCAGTTGTTCGTTGGGACAGTCAGATCAGATAATGGGATGGACCAGGCCGATTCAGGTGTAGCAGGTTGGTCTTCAGTGAGAGGCTTCCACCAACTCTGCCTCAAGTTTACAGTGGGAATATGATCACGTCCAATGTCTTCACCACTAGATGAGTATGCTTGTTCGTCTGCAGTCGTATCGTCATCCATATGAAGTTCCAGAGGGCTTAAGTCTGGTGTCGGTCGTTGTCCAAGCTGTATATTCTGCTGAAGCAGCCGTCTTTAAGGAGCTTGGGGCAGTGGTGCTTGTAGACTGACCACCCTGATTATTGGATGGAGGTGGAGGAGGATGTGGTGATTGAGACGACCCAGAAGTGCTAGAGGCTCCTGAAGTTCTAGAGGGACCTGCTGGTGGTGGAGGATGAGGTGGAGATCCAGGTGGTGTTTTAGGTAAGCCTTGTCTCTTTTTCTTCTTTTTCCTTGCTTCAGCCAAGTTAGACAGGAGCTGGTCATTGTTATCTCGGGCCATAGACTTCTCCAGAGCCTCGTACAGCGTCATGTGATCTTCATGTCTTTGGTAGGATTTGGATTCCCACATTTGGTTATGAAGAATTTCTTTCATATCAGCTTCTGGTAAGTGTCTGAAGCGTTCCCTGAGTGTTTCTTGCATAGCCCAGTCAACAACATCCGTGACTATTTCATCCACAACTTTGCTTACTTGATTGGGAATATCTTGATTCTCCAACCTGTACAGTCTGGACCCATGTTTGTCTAATCTTTCCTCCAGGGCTTGGTTCGCATCCACCAAATCCGCGATATGTTATTCGAGTTCCCCTAGGCGGTTGATTAAGATGGAATCTAAGGAAACTTGTTATGGCTGATGTGGTAGAGGAATAGTTGTCATAATTGTTGTTGTTGTTGTTGCAGTTGCGGTTGTGGTGGTTGGTAGTGGCTGATGAACGTTGGGAGAATCGGGTCTAGACACGAGATCAATCACCGGTGATGTCATAGGAGGGATAGCAGAGGTGTCTTGATGGATTGTGACGGACACCATTGATTCAGCTTCTATATCAGTCGTTGTCTTCTCATTATCGGCTTCTGAGGGTTTATCATTAAAGAATTAATTGCCAAAGCTGAAGTCTTTGGCTAAGTGTTGTAGAGAAGACAAAGTCCCTGTAGAGCTGACAGGCTCCTCGGGAATCACCGGTTCATCAACCGTCAGCTTAAGATTCTTCTGAACATTAGGGTATGCAGTGGTGGTGAACTCTTCATCCATTTGTCCAGGTTGTGGTTGACTTGTAGCGTCAGTGGCCTCAGCATCTGTGTGTTCAAGGTTTGGTCCAGCATGAACACTAGGAGTTGACAGAGGTTGAGACTCTGCAACATCATCAGGGTTTGGTTCGGCCTGGCCTATATCTTGTATACCAGGGTCTGGTCCAGCCTGGCCTTCATCTTGATCACCACTCTTGACTACGGGAGGCATTTCCTCATCTGATTCTGTGTCACTTTCAGTTAAGCCCAGTGCAACATACAGAGATGAGTATTTGTCATGACCCGAGGGTTCAGTTGGTGCAGAAGTACGTCTCTGAAAGATGTATTGTTCAGTTGGGCTCTTTTTCTTTGGAGTTTGAAGATTGAGTAGAACCTGAGCAGCTTGCTCCGCACCGACTTTCTCTTTTCCCTTTCCCTCTACCTCTGGAAGTGGTTGAAACTTTCCAATGTCAGTTTCCCTAAACACCACAGGGGGAAGAGGACCTCGAGGTCCACCGTGAGCATCCTTCAGACTTTCTTCAATAGCCATTTGCGTATCAGACTCTAAGTCACCAAACCCAGGTTCAGTCAATAGAATACTGATTCGTGATATAGTACACTCTTATATAGCAACCCTAATGCAGATCCTGACCGAATGCCCTTGACCAAGGCAAAAGGTCAAATTCCACAAAAGGATAAAATACACAAGAAAGAATCAATGATAAAAAGATTCCGGAAGAGATATTCCCGGGTCGTATGTCCCAACGAGGCTGCAATTGAAAACTATCCTGGTTTGAAGAGAAATTGACTGATGGAGAATATATGATTATAACTAAAAATAAAACTTAATTTAATCTACGGGAAAACAAGCAAAGGAAATGGGGATCTTAAAAACTACGGGAAAATAAATTAGTTATAAGGAAATCCTAAAATTAAATCTAAATTAAATACGGGGAGCAGAATAAGGTATCGGGAACCCTAAATACTAAAAATTAAGGAAATAAATGCTAAATTAAATTAAAAATCAAAATTAAATCTATTAACTTAATTGATAAATAAGAAAACTAGAACTAAAAACGGAGGTCGTTCTGAATGTAAACGAAAAGAAACGGTTTAAACGCAACGTAAAACGGGTCTTAAAACTGAAAATTTAAGAAAAAATTAGCTTACATAAATATTTATATTGTTCCTAGCACTAAATGACAAAAGAAAATTTTTTATAAAAAGAAAATTATTTTTTTTTATTAATTTTTGGATTTTTTAAGAATTTTTAAAGATTAAAATCTATTAAACTATGAAAATAGAAAGACAAAAAAGTAAAAGTTTATAAAAATTCTGGAAAAATTAAAATAAAAAAAGAAAAAATTAACTTAACAATTCTAAAAATATAAAAATGCCCAAATTTTACTGAATTAAATAAAAGTAATTAAACTAATTAAATTTTAACCTAATTTAATTATTTAAACTAAATAAACTAACTGCTGTTAACTACTAGGGACTAACAGGGAAAAGCAACAAGGACAAACGGGGAAAAGAGTTAATGACTAGAGGCACTAACAATGTTAACAAAGAAACTGGAAATTACACAAATGGTCCCTGAAAATGACCCCGATTGACAATGTGGGTCCAAACAGCTTATTTTTGAAAACTTATAAAAGCAAACTTATTAAGGGGCTTAAGGGGAGCATTTTTAATAAAAGCACTTATGTCTAGATCTCAATGAATAAGCCAGAAAAATAAGCTTTTTAGGACAGCAGACTTAATAAGCTTAACAGCTTATTTTTCTTTCTTTTTGGGAATTTAAGCTGCAAAATAAGCTACAACTAATGGGAAACAGTTAATAGGGAGAGGGGAGTCCTAAATAAGCTATGGTAAACTAGAATAAGTCCTAAAATAAGCTGAACTAAAATAAGCTAATTTAAACAGTTTATAAAAGACAGAAAAAGTGCTATTTTAGACTAAGATTAAGCTAATCTAATAAGCTAACTAGTTAAAATAAGCTGCTAAACTTAGAAAAGATACCTAGAGGCTATATGAAAAAGCACTAAAAACTTGCTGCTTATTATTGAAATAAGCTAGAAAAGTGGGCTTAACCCTGGTGCTCAGCACCAGGGGAGGTCAACAGTGGGCATAAGGCATTTTTAGCTTATCACAATAAGCACTCAAAAGCTTTTTACCCATAACAAACCACAAACAGATTAAAAAGAGACATAAATAAGCTTATTTCCAAAATGTGGTTTAATATGATGGACTTTTACCTGCTGATATTTGGGCTTAAAATTGGCTGTTTTTCAAGAAAAGTGCATACATGCATACATGGTGACTTGGGCTTATGGTTATATGACAGAACAAAGGGTCTTGTTTTATGGCTAGAAACAACTAAAATGAGCACAAGAGGGTGTGCTTAAGCTGCTTAAGCAGCTGGAGTGGCTTAGCTTATTTTTTTCTTTATAAATTTTGGCAGAACATAAAGGGATCATAAAAACTTAATTTTGTATTAAAACTTGCAATTAAAATGCCCTAATAAACCCTACACACTCAGCCAAAAGTGGCTGAGTGCACTTGACCCATGCACATCCCCATATGACCCATTTTGGGTCAAAACCAAACACTCCCTTATTTATATAAAAACGTTTTTTAACTGATTTTTAAGAAAGGGAAAGCTGAAATAGGTGATTATAAGTAGTGTTTGAACATTTTAACACACTCTTATACAGAATAAACAGAATTAAAGAGCTGATATGAGACTTAAATTTCGACAGTGGTAATATCAAGAAAACTCTTAACTTTTTATTAAAAACTAAGAAATTACAACATAAAACTTTTAAAATAGAACTGAGTACAATAATACAAAAAGAAAGACTTAATTTAAAAACTTTAAAACTAAAACAGGGTGTGTGGACTTTGGCTTGTTCTTCTAGCTTTTATACAAGTCCTAAGTCTTCACTTTTTCTTGACTTGTGTTAGTTGTGTGAGTACAGACCTTTGCACACTCTTCTAGCCCTCAGATCACTTTTGTGCTTCTTCACATACAACCTCAGCCATTGATGTTGCTTGGTTTGTGTAAGATTGCCAACATGGCTTATTATAAGGGTTATGGGGAGTGGGAAAGGATATGGCTTAGCTGTTGAGTGTACTTAGGATAGTGGTTTATGCTCTAAACCATGGGGAAGAGGCAGTTTGGGATTTGGCGGGTACGGGGGTACTGTGTTTATGGTTAGCAGGTTTAAAAGTAAACTTTGGAAGAGATGCAACTTTGGTCCTTCAACTATCTTTCTCTTTTCAATTCTATTTGAGCCCAAGTTAGTTATAATGAAGGTTTTGGAAGTGGCACAATTGGTCCCTTTGATTTATAACTAAAGAGATAAAAGAGAGTTTAGATAAATTGCAAAATCAGTCCCTGCTGTTTTAATAGAAAAAGAGGTAAAGGAAATTTAAGCAAATTACAAAACCAGCCCTTGTGTTTTATTTTTCTATTTTTCTTATTAAAACACTTTTAAAAATGGCAACTTTTAAAATTTACATTTTGGGTCCTTGTGTTTTATAAAAAAAAAGTGTATTGGGCTTTTGTTGGGCTTGGGCTTGTATTGGGCTTGGGTTTGTATTGGGCTTGGGTTTGTATTGGG